>CM035165.1:55978101-56180939 GCA_020205615.1 Panax quinquefolius | reverse complement strand
AATAATAATAAAGACGGAACCAGTCCGGTGTAAAACACATGCATGTGATGTTCCAATGTAATAATAGAAGAATGTCACCAAGTATAGGGTAAACCACTTATCACGAAGTTATTCCAACAGTAATAATAAGCAATGGAATAACAACAGTTCTCTTCATGAATAAGAAAGAATAACACCCTTACATTTGGTAGGAGATTGAATCTTTGCAGCGGTGTAGTAACAAAATACTCTTCTTCTTTCTCTCTTATTCTCTCTATACTTTCTCTCTATATAGCTTGAATGAATTAAGTGAAAAATAATGAAGCCCTAGGCCTCTATTTATAGAAGATTTCTAGCTTAGCACTTCGCCGTATGAAAAGGCAAGTGAAAAGGCAAGTTTTTTTGTAATGTGAAACGGTTGGTTCGACGCTCAGAATGTGAAACGACAAGTGGTTCGACGTCCGGTAAAGGTAATTACTATTAACGAAGGTAAATACTACTATCGACGGTAAATACTATTCACAAGGGTAATTACTATTGACGATGAAGGTAATTACTATATGACGAAGGTAAATACTATTCACAAGGTAATTACTACTATCATGAAGGTAATTACTATTGATGAAGGTAAATACTATTCACAAGGGTAATTACTATTGACGAAGGTAATTACTATTGACGAAGGTAAATACTATTGACGAAGAGACTCTTAGATGATGACATATAGAGCCCCCATAAAATAATCAAACTTACCACAAATCATTTTTTTTTCATCAACACATATTTAATCTTTCAACAATTATTAATCATTTATAACTTGTCGTCTCAATTATTGATTTAATACTATAACATATTATACGATGATAATCGTGACAATAATTGAATCAATAATATAAGAGATATGATGCAACAATTATCGTAGTAATAATTGAGCATATACCGAAAGTGACTTCTCGTAAGCATCAACAATCAATACCGTGTTACTACTATGCAACTACGCCAGACATTCGCATTTCTTTTACCACCGGGTAGTTCAACAGCTTTTAATTCGGTAACACCTCCGCCGTTATTTTTATAAAATATTTTTGTCGCTTTTCTCAATCCGACAATAATTACATTAGGGGTCCACCAATGATTGAGCCATTGTACTTAATATTCCCTAACAAAAGAATATTCCCACCAAAACGAATATTTTATAACAACTTGCATACTTTGCAAAATTTATAAATATTACCCACAACTATAACATTATATCAAATTTATTCCATAATATTCAAAATAATATTTATAGAAAAATTCATCTTTATTTATAAAAGTCGGGTCTTACAACTCCCTTCTTATGAAATTTCGCCCTCGAAATTAGGGTGCGATACTGGTATGTCGAAGAGGTAAGGATACCTTGATTTCATTTCGATTCTAACTCCCAAGTCATTTCCTCAACATCGTGGTTCCTCCACAAAACTTTGACTTGAGGTATAACCTCGAGCGTAGAATATGTTCCTTCTTATCCAAAATTTGAACAGAACCTCTTCATACGTCCAAATCTTCCGCTATTTCGTCCTGTTCTAACTCAATAATATGGTTCGGGTCTTTCACATATTTAAGTAACATAGATATGTGAAAAACGTTATGAACACGAGAGACATATTTGGCGGAAAAAGCGAGTCTATAGGCCACGCTTCCTACTCGATCGAGGATTAAAATGGACCGATGAATCGAGGGTTAAGTTTTCCTCTCTTTCCAAATCTTGTAACTCCTTTCCATGGAGCAACTCTAACAACAACACATGATCTCCTATATCGAATTCCACGTCCTTTCGATGAAGATCAAGATAACTCTTTTATCGATTTTGTGAGGTTTTTATACGTTGTCGGATCGTTTGAATCTTTTTTCGTAGTCATACGTACCAACTCCGGTCCCAACAACGTTGCTTCACCCACCTCATCCCAAAGATAATGAGAACGACACTTTCTTCCATACAACGCTCGAATGGAGCCATGCCAATACTTGCTTGATAACCTGCTGTTGTTGGAAAAACTCCACCAATGGTAAGAACTTGTCCCAACTCCCCTTGAAATCAAGGACACAGAGTCTTAATAGATCTTCAAGAGTTTGAATAGTCCTCTCCGATTGTCCGTCAAATCGAGGATGATGATATGCCGAGCTAAATCGTAAGTCCGCCCATAGCTTTTACAAACTAACCCAAAATCGTGAAGTGAATCTTGGGTCTCGATCGAAACTATGGATACCGGCAGATACCATGCGCCTCTTACAATCTCGTTTATGTACATACGAAGCAAGACGTTCAAGTGTATAAGTTTCTCGTGATCGGTAAGAAATGAGCGAGACTTGGTCAACCTATCAACAATGACCCAAATCGCATCAATGCCTTGAGAAACCTTAGGAAGACCCAGAACGAAATCCATGGTAATGTGCTCCCACTTCCATTCTGGAATTTCAAGTGGTTGCAATGGACCTTTTGGTACTTGATGCTCCGCTTTAACTCGTTGACAAGTTAGACACCTTGAGATAAACAAATATATCTCTCTCTTCATATTGCTCCACCAAAATGTATTTATTTAATATCATGATACATTTTGGTACTCCCAGATGGATTGCAAATGTTGTGTTGTGTGCCTCCATCATGATATTATACTTTAAATCGTGGTCGTTAGGAACACAAAGTCCGGAGTTGACTCAAGTATTCCTTCTTCATCGATTCTTGCTTCCTATGATAGCACCTTCTTGCACTTTCTTCCTCATACGCATCGCCTCAGTGTCCGTAGCTTGAGCGACTTTAACTTTATCAATTAAAGTCGGTTCTACTCAGATACTCGCTTATCATCACATGCGTCCCCGAGTCTTTAATTCTATCTCCATCCTTTGCAAGTCACACAAAATGGGCCTTTGCGTTGACAATATCGCTTTCATGCTTGCATATGATTTTCTACTCAATGCGTCCAAATACCACGTTAGCTTTTCCGGGATGGTATTGATGGTATGATCATAATCTTTCAATGATTCAAGCCAACGTCGTTGTCGCGTGTTGAGTTCCTTTTGAGTGAAGAAATATTTGAGGCTTTTATGATCCGTAAAGATCTCCACTTTCTCCCCATATAAGTAATGCCTCCAAATTTTAAGTGCAAAAGACAACAAATGCTAACTCTAGATCATGAGTAGGATAATTCCTCTCATATTCTTTGAGTTGTCGCGAGGCATAAAGCTATTACTTTTCCATGTTGCATGAGAACACATCCCAACCCTTTGCCGAAGCATCATCATCAGATGACAAATCCCTCCGAGCCGGATGGTATTGTCGTAAGCAGTCTTTGAAATAAGTCTCCTCTTGAGTTCTTGAAAACTCTTCTCACATTCTTCGCTCCAACCGAACTTTGTATCTTTCCGAAAGTCAATGAGTCGATGGAATAGCGATTCGAGAAAATCCTTCCACGAATCTCCGATAATAACCAAATAAACCGAGAAAGCTACGTGCTTGATCCATCGATTTAGGTTGTTCCCGGCTTTTGAATAGCTTCAATCTTTCTTTGGTTAATGGATATTCCATGACTTGATACCACGTGCCCAAGGAATGCTACTTCTTCAAGCCGTAACTCGCATTTCTTCAACTTGGCATAAAGCTTATATTCACGAAGCTTTTGGAGTGTCGACCTCAAGTGTTGCTCATGATCTTCACGGCTTTTGGAATAAATAAGGATGTCATCAATAAAGACACCACCACAAAGTGATCTAAATATTCCTTGAATACTTTCGGTTCATCATATCCATGAAGGCGGCAGAGCATTAGTCAATCCAAAGGACATGACTAGGAATTCATAATGCCCGTCTCGAAGTTCTGGCCGTCTTTGGAATGTCACGGTTCTAATCTTCAATTGGTGATATCCTAAGCGAAGATCAATCTTTGAAAAGAATTTGGCTCCTTGCAACGGGTCAAACAGTCATCAATACGTGGCAATGGATACCTATTTTTGATGGTGACATGATTCAACTCCCGATAATCAATACAAAGTCGCATACTCCCATCTTTCTTCTTCACGAATAGAACAGAGCACCCCAAGGAGAAGTACTAGGGACGAATAAAGCCAATGTCTAACAATTCCGCAGTTGGGTCTTTAACTCCACGAAGTTCAATAGGAGCCATTCGATATGGGGCTTTGGAAATAGGTTTTGTCTGGGTTCAAGGTCGATACAAAATTCAATTTCACGCCTGGGGTAGGCCAGAAGTTCTTGAGAATACGTCAGAAATTTATTAACAATAGGAATATCGCTTAAAACTGATTTATTTTTATTTAAATCAGTGACATGAGCTAAGAAAGCTTGACATCCGTTTTCAATAAACGAATAGCTTTATGGCTTGAGATGACCGTGATTGATTTTAATGGTTTGGTCGTTTGAATTCGCATAATAGGTTGATTAGGAATATGAAAGCTAACAACCTTACGAAAACAATCAATTTTTGCATGATAAGTAGTTAACCAATCAATCCCTAGAATCACGTCAAATGCAAGTATTTTTAATGAAATAAGATCGACAAAATGTGAGAGGGTACCGATTTGAACCAAACAAGACTTATAAACAAAGTGGATGTAATGAAGGTTTCTCCCAACGGAGTTTCCACAGATAAGTCAAAGTCTAATTTCTCTAGAGTCAAATTTAATCGATGAGCGCAAGTAGAGAAATAAAAGAATGGGTAGAACCCAGATCAAATAAAGTATAGACTTCATTAGAGTTTATGATAAGCTTACTCGTGATGACCTCATTCGGATTCCTTGCTCTTTGGGAGGTCACAACAAATGCTCTCCCTCAGACTCTGGGTTTTGAATTTTCCGGGATGGCCTTTGGTGCCTCCATCCTAGCTGAATTTGTCTTCTTGAAACGAAAAAATCGAGCTAAGTGACCTTCTCTTCCACAATTATAACATGCTTTGACTATGATGACGCAGCTTTTGATCGATGTGTCCCTCTCCTCCGCATTTGAAGCATATGATAGGTGGTCTTTCTCCTTCCTTAACAATGGGTGTTTGGTCTTGACGCCTTTCCATCATTGTTGAATCTCCTTTTCTTGAAATGTCCATTCTTATTGTTTTGGCCTGATTACACCAAGTGGTTACCATATCCGCCTCATTGATTCCCTCCACGCTTGTTGTCACCGCCTCGATGACTATTCTCATTTGGTATTATAATTTTGCTTACCGCTTCTCTTTTAGTTAAGGTTGACTCATTATCAAGCTCCACTAATCGAGCCCTATTTACAACATCTCGATACAAACACAGCTTTATGAGAAATAAGATGTTGACGTATCTCCTGCTTTCAAACCTCTTAAAAACATTCGCGCCATTCTCTCTTCATTATCCACCAAGTGGGACGAAACCGTGATAACTCCGCAAATTTTGCCTCGTATTGCGACACCTGGTCATATTGTTTTGTTCCAACTTGATAAACTCCACCTCCTTCATGTATGCGAATACTTTCGTGAAAGTATTTGTCGTTGAATGACTCTGGAACTTCTCCCAAGATATCTTCATGACAAATTGGTTGAGTACGCTTTTGGATTCCCACCAAGAATCCGCCTCTCCGCTACAACATAAAAGGCGTGAAAAGGAACCTTTTTGCTCCTCGGAGCATCCCAAGACATCAAATATCTTGGTAATCTGCTTTATCCATGCTTCGCCGTAAGTGGTTTTGGCTCTCCCTTAAACTCCGGTGGTCCCAGCTCCTTAAATTGTTTAAGCGGTGACCGCCCGAGAGTTTTCCGTATTTCCACCTACGTTTTGGGCGAGAGTCGCTCTCTTTCTTTGTTGCATAAATTGCATAAAGCCTCCGAACATTTGATCATTCGTCATTTGGTCGGTGTTGTTGTTGCATGAGGATTGTCGCCTTCGATGCACATTATCCTCGATTATTGATATGTGGTGAATCAACAATCACCGCGCTCCATTGCTATTCTCAACATTCTCGGATGTCATTTTCGACATCGCCACAAAACAAAAGATTAATTGACATGTAACAAATTATCCCTATCTTCCGACCAAACAATAAAATATCACATAAACTTAGGTAGGTCATACTAAGCGAAGGTATTCCCCGCCTCTCCCTCCTAGTACTATTCTCACATCTTAGCCGTGGATCATATCCTAAGCTCGATACCAACCCGTGACGCGCCCCAAAATTAGGTATACATCACCCATCTTGGGTGCGACACTTACATGGTATGTAATTTAAAAACAACTTATTAACATAACTCATATGTACAATACGACATAAACGTGAGTTTAAATACAAATATCGCCTACTAGATATTATACAAACTCAAACAAAAAGTCCTCATTACAGTTATTATCACACTATTTTACGTAATAGTGAGGACTACTAATGCTATCTTCAGGACCATCACTCGTTTCCCAGACTCGTCTCGGCTATATTATCATTTCACAAGAGAACGGTGAAAGAAAGGGTGAGCTCAACTAGCCCAAGAAGAAATATTATGACTAAGATAATGCGAGAATAAATTATCAATAGTCTTCAATAATGTTAAACCGATAAAATACAATGTATAACCGGTTTAATCTACAATGAATATGCAATCCATTAAAAGAGTCAAGTAGAAAATAAAGTCTACTATCTTTTAGGTTTTAAAAGGTTTTTCATCATCTGTTTATAGTTTGAGACTCGACTTTAATAAATATTTCACATCATCGAATCACCCCGCACTTTTCTACCGAAGATATTCTTTAGTATCACGACCACAATTATTCATGCACTACGGGCCAAGAATATTTGTGTATTCATTAATGGTCATGATCATGCCAACAATCGTCCATCAATGCACTACGACCAATCGAGGATTTTTATCACATCATTTGTAACATTACGGTACCATGATTACAATCGAATAGTCTCTCGTCATAATCATACCAAGTCCATCTACGCACTACAAAATACATGATGACTTTCAAAAAATATAAACATGAGGATGATGACAATGATATAAGAATTCAATAAAACAAGTTCAAGAATTATTTTATCCAGAATTATTAACGTCCAAATTGTCAACATGATATTGTTTTGTAGAGTAAAATTCAAGAATGATCGTAAGAATATTTCCATGAAAAGATCTTGGATGAAATGCAAATATCAAGGATATTCTACTAATTTCATGGAGTATAGAAGTCAAAGTTTTAACCAATTTGGGTATAATAAAGAATGGAATAACAAAAGAAATCACCATGCATGCGATAGATAACATGATGCATACGTGTTATTCCAATGAATAATAAATAATGTAACTGGTCGGTGAAATTCACATGCAGCGGGATGTTCCAATAGAATAATAAAGATGGAACCGGATCCGATTGTAAAACACACGATAGGATATTCCAAATGTAATAATAATAAAGATTTTAACCAGTCCTGTAAAACACACGTGATGTGATGTTCCAACGTAATAATAGAAGAATGTCACCAAGTATAGGGTAAACCACTTATATAGGTTATTCCAATGTAATAATAAGCGATGGAATAACAACAGTTCTCTTCATGAATAAGAAAGAATAACACCCTTTACATTTGGTAGGAGATTGAATATCGCAGCAGAGTAGTTGTAAGACCCCAAATTTTTTTAAATAAAAGGAATTTCCTTTATTTATTATTTTGAAATAGTAAGGGTGGATTTGATTAATATGGATAGTTATGGTTAAAATGCGCAAATATTTCAAAATAAGCAAGTGGTTATAAAATGTTCATTTTGTCGGGGAATATTCGTTTGGTCGTGGAATATTCAGATCTTTGTCGGGGAATATTCGTAATGACGACAGTAGCAGCCATGTGTGGGCCCCATAATGTGAAAGCGATTGGATGAGGAAAACGACAAAGTTTGGGTGGTTATAAATAACTACGTAGTTGTTATTACAGATTAAGATCTGTTGGAATACCCGGTGGTTAAAATACGATGTCTGGCGCGTGGTTGCACGAAGAAGACACGGTATTGCATGAGATTGTTGAATTATTGATTCGTGCGTAAGATGGCACTACTCAATAATTTTCACAAAGAGTTACTGCTCAATATTTTATTTTATTGATTCAATAATTGTTTGCGTTGATATTTTATATTATTATCATTGCTTCAATAATTGTCAACGCACAAAGATTTCCCATTATCGGATCAATAATTCATATTATTTGAATAATATTATTAGATAACATTATTGGCAATGTCTAGAAAGTTCTGCTCTAAGGAGAGGTTTGGTCACCTAATTGCGCCCATGAAGGAGAGAGATCCTTATTGAAAGCCCCTCTTTCTGAGAACTGTACTGGTTGTCATAAATGTGATTCGTAATATTATTTGTGAATAATTAATTATTGATTCATATGATAAGGAAATATTTATTTTATATGAATATAAATGATGGATTTATTTATGTGGTTATTAATGAAGGAATTAATGTTGAGGTGTTTTATCAAGATTTTATCGGATTGGAGGTATTAAAAATTAAATCGTGGGTTTTGAGATATATTATGGGGTTATAATTTTTAATCCGACCGTTGGATTGTGGTAATTTTTGGGTATGTTATACATACATAAGTTGAGTATATGTCCACAAATTTTGAACCGTTAAAATACACGAATGATTTGTTGTGAATTTTAAGAGGTGTCGGATTCTTAAATTAGGTTTATAATTGATTTTGGTGGAAAATTCTAGAATTGAGTGGGCCCCACTTGTGGTTGGTGAAGAAATGTGCTGAATTTTATTTCAAATGTGGTGGGTGGGAATAGTAGCGGTAAAGCCATCATCGTAGCAGAGTTAAGTCCGCTTGGCGTGCTAACATTTTCCTATAAATAGAGGGCTAAGTTAGAATTGAAAATCACACCGTAAACAAAGTTTTCTCTTTCTCTCTCTATATTATTGAGTGTATTTTGTGAGTATTTAGATACTTTGAGAGTTCTTTGTTCAAGATAAGTTTCATTCAAATCACTTCCGACCTTTCCTTCCGAAATCTTGATTCTTTTGAGGTAAGGGATGTTATTTTCTTCTCAAATGATATTAATTCTTCAATATCATTATCTTTGAAATATTGGTTGGTACTTTTTATCAAATTTGGAACTTTTTCATGCTCGGGTTACTATTCATGAGTTACTATTCACGAAGTTACTATTCATGAGTTACTATTCACGAGTTACTATTCACGAGTACTATTATTCATGAAGCGTGAAGATGTTTTTTTTGTGGAATTTCTATCTTTTGGTGTCGAGTTACTATTCACGATATCGGCACTATTCACGATACTGCACTATTCACGAATACGGCACTATTCAATTTAAAAATGAAAATTTTTCTTTTCGTCCAAAATATCTATTTTTGGATATTAGCTTTGATTGTATCCATGTTTTGATCATTCTTGAATTTTACACCACTATGATTATTTTTGAGGTATTGTTGGACATGGATAAAACAAAGTACGAATCCTTAATCCTTAATCCTTGTCATTTTGTTTCAACCGGATTCGCTTTTTTTAAAATATTTTTCATCATCCTCGGTCTTAAATGATGATATTATTGAATATCTTTGGCACAGTAGTGCAAAGATGAATGATTTCTGAAGAATATCTTTGGCACCAGAGTGTGCAAAGATGAATGATTTCAAGAATATCTTTGGCTGTGAGTGCAAAGATGAGCAGTGTTTTAAATGAACATGACCGATCGATGAATATCTTTGGCTGTAGTGCAAAAGATGAACAGTGTTTAAATGAATACGACCGATCGATGAATATCTTTGGCCTTTAGTGCAAAGATGAACAGTGTTGAGATGAACATGACCGATCGATGAATATCTTTGGCCTTTAGTGCAAAGATGAGCAGTGTTGAGATGAACATGACCGATCGATGAATATCTTTGGCTGTAGTGCAAAGATGAATATTTGATTTGAGATGAATATTGATTGATGTTACAGGATAAAATATTGATGATGGACTGTTAAATTCATAGATTATAGTAGATTTCATTCTCTACGTAACTCTTCTATGAATTATTATTTCATCAAGCGAATATTGATCCGAAACTTGTTGTCTATTGTATTCTATCGATTTTTCCTGTTGGAGACTAACGATAATTTGTTGTATATTATCTTAGTCATAATATTCTTTTTTTGGCTAGTTGAGCTCACCCTTTTCCTTGTTGTTCCATTTTTCTTCTCGGGAGGCGAGAATGTGGCGAGTACTAGTCGGGGTATGGAATGAAGGTTCTAGAGAGAGTTGTTTAGTAGTCCTCACCATTATTGTAAAATAATGTATCAATAAATGTGATGAGGATTTATTTGAGTATAAATATTGTCAGAAGATAATATTTGTATTTAAACTCACGCTTTATTGTTGTGATAATAAAGTTGTAGTTGTTTACATTCCATGTATTTGGCGACTCGAGAATGGGTTGGATGGAATGGACCTATTTTGGGGCGTCACAGTTGGTATCGAGCTTAGGGATATGATCTCCAAGCGGAGATCGGGAATAGAACTAGGAAGGGAGAGACGAGTAAATCCTTCGCTAGTGTGTCCTACCTAAGCTTATTTGTTAGTTGGTCAAGATATAGGATATTATGTGATATATTGATTTCCTTAATTAACCCTTATTTTATGACAATATTTGAGAATGTCGATCGAGAATATTAATAGTGGAGTAAATGAGACCGTGGAGATGCTCATCTTTTAACAACGAGGAGAACGTGCAACAGTGACAATGTACCTCCTGTGAATAACACCACCGAAAGCGTATGATGAACGAGGGGATGTTTAGAAGCTTTTTGCAGTTCATGCAAAATCGGACGAGGGAGACTCGTGTGTACAAAATACTGAGGAGGAGATGATAGCAATTCACGGGTGGTCACGCCCAAGCGCTTCAAGAGTTGGGACCACCGAGTTAGGGAAAGCCGATCCGATCACGGCGGAAACATGGGTCAAGCAAATTACCAAGATATTCGATGTCTTGGGATGCACGAAGAACGAAAAAGTTCCATTCGCTACTTTTATGTTCCGTGGCGAGGCGACATCTTGGTGGGAATCATGAAGCGTACCCATTCAAATTTCGGCTCAAAGATGTCATGGGAGACGTTTGAAAGCAGTTCAATGACAAGTACTTCCACGAAAGTATTCGTCATATGAAGGAAGTGGAGTTTATTAGATTGGAGCGAAATAACATGACGGTGTCCCAAAGACGGCGAAAGTTTGCGAGTTATCCAGTGTTTGCACCTCATTTGGTGGAGAATGAGGAACGATGACGCGAGATGTTTCGAGAGGTTTGAAACCCCAAGATACGTCGATCTCATTTCTCATAAATTTTCTCTCTATTCAGATGTTGTAAATGGGCTCGATTGTTAGAAGCGAGATAACGAAAGTACGTTCAACCGAGGGTCCATAACCAGGATTATACCAAGATAGCGGTCATCGAATAACGATAACCAGTGGAGAAAGAAGAATAGGACAAAGGCGGTAACCACTTTGGTGGTAATCGTGGCCATGAAAATAGAAGAAGCGAGTTGGGAGGAGATTTTAAAAAGAGGAGATTCAATAACGACCATGTGAAGACGTCGGCCAAGATGTAACTAGTTCCAAGGAGGAGAAAGACCACCTTATCGTATGTTACAAATGCGGGAAAGAGGGACATATCATTAAACGCCTACAACAGTTTAAGGTATGTTATAATTGTGGAAAGAAGGACATATCGCTCGAGATTGTACGATATCGAAACCTAGTGCAGCGGGAATGGTGACTCAAAAGGATGTCCCAGAAAAGTCAAAGTCAACGATTTCTGGAAGAGCGTTTGTCGTGACCGGTCAAAATACGAGGAACCCGAACGAAGTTAGCACGGGTTAGTTAATTATAAATTCTTGCGAAGTTTATACCTTACTAGATACCGGTTCTACCCATTCTTTTATCTCTCTTGCTTGCGCTCAACGTTTGAACTTGACTACGGAGAAATTAGACTTTGACCTATTTATGGAGACTCCGTTAGGAGAAACTTTCATTACATCCGTTGTTTAAAAAATCTTGTTTGATTCAAGTTGGCACCATTACCTTACCTGTTGACCTTATCTCTTTAAAGATACTTGCTTTTGGGGATTGATTGGTTAACTACTCATCATGCCAAAATTGATTGCTTTTGTAAGGTTGTTAGTTTTCATATTCCTAAGCAACTTTGTTATTCAATTCAAGCAATCAAACCATTGCGATCAAACATTTTCATATCAAGCCATGAAGTCATTCGTTTATTACGGATGTCAAGTTTTCTTAGTCCATGTTATGGATTTGAATAAAGACACGTCAGATTTGAATAATATTCTTGTTGTTGTTGATTTTTCCTGACGTATTTCCTGAAGAATTTATTGGCTTACTCCCAAAGACTGATATTAAATTTTGTATCGACTTTGAACCCTGATAAAAACTCATTTCTAAAATCTCATATCGAATGGCTCTATTGAACTTCGAGTTAAAAATTCAACTATAAATTTGGTACCGAGCCTTTATCTTGTGACTTCCTTTGTGGAATTCACCTAAGCAGAGACTCTCTGTAGGGGGCGCCATATTAAATGCGATAGTAAAGCGATAGGTGTCATTGTGACGTCTATCCAAGATTGGGATATGAGTCACGATTGAGAGCAACCTAAGTCGATGAATCGAAATACGTAGCTTTCTAGGCTTAGTTGGTTATTATCGGAGATTCGTTGAAGGATATTCTCGAATCGCTATTCCATTATCGCAATGACTCGTAGAGATACAAAATTCGAATGGAGCAAGGAATGTGGGAAGAGCTTGAAGAACTCAAGAGGAGACTCATTTCAAAGATATTTCGACCATGCCATCCTGGAAAAGCGAGCGTGGTAGGCGTGACGTGTTGAGTAGAAAATCGTATACAAGCACGAAAGTACGATATTGTCAAAGACTAATTTCAGATAATTTACAAATAATAGAGATGGAGATGAAAACTCTAGGTACCCACGTGATGATATACGAGTACGTGATGATATACGAGTACGTGATGATATACGAGTATAATCGACTTTAATCGATAAAGTTAAAGTTGTTCAAGCTACACACCGGAGCTGATGAATTTGAAGAAGGAGGTGCAAGAAGTTGTTATTTTAAAAGCGAGAATCGGTGAGGTGAGGAAAGCTCAAACCTTCGATTTATTAATCCATTTGAAATTCTCGATCGAATAGGAACTGTGGCCTATAGACTCGTTTTACCACCAAGTATGACGCGTGTTCATAACGTTTTTCACGTATCGATGTTACGTAAATATGTGGACGACCCGAAACACGTCATTGAGTTAGAACCGGACGAGATAGCCGAAGACTTAACGTACGAGGAGGTACCTGTCAAGATTTTGTAGAGGAAAGAACATGACCTATGTACCGAGGTTATACCATAAGTTAAAGTTTTGTGGAGAAACCATGCTATTGAGGAAATGACCTGGGAGTTGGAAACGAAAATGAAAGCGAGGTATCTTTACCTTTTCGAAACACCAGGTACGTACGTCAATTTCGAGGACGAAATTTCATAAGGAGGGGAGGTTGTAAGACCCCGAAATTTTTTTTAAATAAAAAGGAATTTCCTTTATTTATTATTTTGAAATAGTAAGGGTGGATTTGATTAATGTGGTTAGTTATGGGTAAAATGCGCAAATATTTCAAAATAAGCAAGTGGTTATAAAATATTCATTTTTGTCGGGGAATATTCGTTTGGTCGTGGAATATTAAATCTTTGTCGGGGAATATTAAATGCTATTGAGCCCATGTAATGTATGAGCCCCATAACGTGAAGCGATTGGATGAGGAAAACGACAAAGTTTGGGTGGTTATAAATAACGGCGTAGTTATTACTGAGTTAAGATCATTGGAATACCCGTGGTTAAAATACTGATACTGGCGTGGTTGCACAAAGATAGCACACGGTATTGCACAAAGTATTGTTGAATTATTGATTAAATGCGTAAGATGGCACTTACTCAATAATTTTCACGATGAATTACTGCTTCAATATTTTATTTTATTGATTCAATAATTGCTTTGCGTTGATATTTTATATTATTCATTGTTTCAATAATTGTCATTTATGACAATATTTCCCATTATCGGATCAATAATTCATATTATTTGAATAATATTATTAGATAACATTATTGGCAATGTCTAGAAAGTTCGCATCAAGGAGAGTTTGGTCACCTAATTGCGCCGCCAAGAAGGAGAGATCCTTATTGAAAGCCCCTCTTTCTGGAACGACTGGTTGTCATAAATGTGATTCGTAATATTATTTGTGAATAATTAATTATTGATTCATATGATAAGGAAATATTTATTTTATATGAATATAAATGATGGATTTATTTATGTGGTTATTAATGAAGGAATTAATGTTGAGGTGTTTTATCGATATTTTATCTGATTGGAGGTATTAAAAATTAAATCGGGGTTTTGAGATATATTATGGGGTTATAATTTTAATCCGACCGCTGGATTGTGGTAATTTTTGGGTATGTTATACATACATAAGTTGAGTATATGTCCACAAATTTTGAACCGTTAAAATGCACGAATGATTTGTTGTGAATTTTAAGAGGTGTTGGATTCTAAATTAGGTTTATAATTGATTTTGGTGGAAAATTCTAGAATTGAGTGGGCCCCACTTGTGGTTGGTGAAGAAATGTGCTGAATTTTATTTCAAATGTGGTGGGTGGGAATAGTAGCAGGTAAAGCCATCAGGTTGCAGGTTAAGTCTGCTTCGGCGTGCTAACATTTTCCTATAAATAGAGGGCTAAGTTAGAATTGAAAATCACACCAGAAACAAGTTTTCTCTCTTTCTCTCTCTATATTATTGAGTGTATTTTGTGAGTATTTAGATACTTTGAGAGTTGTTTGTTAAATTACAAGTTTCATTCAAAGATCACTTGAGCCTTTCCTTCCGAAGTACTGATTCTTTTGAGGTAAGGGATGTTATTTTCTTCTCAAATGATATTAATTCTTCAATATCATTATGCTGAAATATTGGTTGGTACTTTTTATCAAATTTGGAACTTTTTCATGTCGGGGTTACTATTCATGAGTTACTATTCACGAGTTACTATTCATGAGTTACTATTCACGAGTTACTATTCACGAGTACTATTAATGAAGCGTGAAGATGTTTTTTGTGGAATTTCTATCTTTTGGTGTCGGAGTTACTATTCACGTATACGGCACTATTCACGATATCTGACACTATTCACGAATCTGGCACTATTCAATAAAAAATGAAAATTTTTTCTTTTAAGTCAAAATATCTATTTTTGGATATTAGCTTTGATTGTATCCATGTTTTGATCATTCTTGAATTTTACACCACTATGATTATTTTTGAGGTATTGTTGGACATGGATAAAACAAAAGTACGAATCCTTAATCCTTAATCCTTGTCATTTTGTTTCACTTTGGATTCGTTTTCTTTAAAAATATTTTTCATCATCCTCGGCCTTACATGATGATATTATTGAATATCTTTGGCACAGTAGTCTGATGATGAATGATTTCAAGAATATCTTTGGCTGTAGTGCAAAAGATGAATGATTTCTGAAGAATATCTTTGGCTTTAATAGTGCAAAGATGAGCAGTGTTTAAATGAACATGACCGATCGATGAATATCTTTGGCTGTAGTGCAAAGATGAGCAGTGTTTAAATGAACATGATCGATCGATGAATATCTTTGGCCTTTAGTGCAAAGATGAGCAGTGTTGAGATGAACATAATATCGATGATGAATATCTTTGGCCTTTAGTGCAAAGATGAGCAGTGTTGAGATGAACATGACCGATCGATGAATATCTTTGGCTGTAGTGCAAAGATGAATATTTGATTTGAGATGAATATTGATTGATGTTACGAGGATAAAATATTGATGATGGATCGTTAAATTCATAGATTATAGTAGATTTCATTCTCTACGTAACTCTTCTATGAATTATTATTTCATTGCTATGAATATTGATCTCAAAACTTGTTGTCTATTGTATTCTATCGATTTTTCTGTTGGAGACTAACGATAATTTGTTGTATATTATCTTAGTCATAATATTCTTTACTTGGGCTAGTTGAGCTCACCCTTTTCCTTTGTTGTTCCATTTTTCTTCTCGGGAGGCGAGAATGTAATGAGTACTAGTCGGGGTATGGAATGAAGGTTCTAGAGAGAGTTGTTTAGTAGTCCTCACCATTATTGTAAAATAATGTATCAATAAATGTGATGAGGATTTATTTGAGTATAAATATTGTCTAGAAGATAATATTTGTATTTAAACTCACAGCTTTATTGTTGTGATAATAAAGTTGTAGTTGTTTACGTACCATGTATTTGGCGACTCGTAATGGGTTGGATGGAATGGACCTATTTTGGGGGCGTCACAAGAAGAACAAAATACTCTTCTTCTTTCTCTCTTATTCTCTATACTTTCTCTCTCTATAGTTTGAATGAATTAAATGAAAAATAATGAAGCCCTAGGCCTCTATTTATAGAAGATTTCTAGCTTAGCACCTTATGAATGAAAAGGCAAGTGGCTTGACGGTTTGGTTTGACCTTTGTAATGTGAAACGACAAGTGGTTCGGCGCTTTGTAATGTGAAACGACAAGTGGTTCGACGTCTGGTAAAGGTAATTACTATTAACGAAGGTAAATACTATCGACGAAGGTAAATACTATTCACAAGGGTAATTACTATTGACGAAGGTAATTACTATTGACGAAGGTAAATACTATTCACAAGGGTAATTACTATCGACGAAGGTAATTACTATTGATTTAAGGTAAATACTATTCACAAGGGTAATTACTATTGTGAAGGTAATTACTATTGACGAAAGGTAAATACTATTGATGAAGAGACTCTTAGATGATGACATATATGAGCCCCCATAAAATAATCAAACTTACCACAAATCATTTTTTTTCATCAACACATATTTAATCTTTCAACAATTATTAATCATTTATAACTTGTCGTCTCAATTATTGATTTAATACTATAACATATTATACGATGATACTTTGTGACAATAATTGAATCAATAATATAAGAGATATGATGCAAAGAATTATCTTGTAGTAATAATTGAGCATAGTGAAAGTGACTTCTCACGTAAGCATCAACAATCAATCTGGTGTGCTACTATGCAACTCACGCGTATTCATCGTACTTTTTACCAACGGGTAGTTCAACAGTTTGAGCGGTAACACCTCCGTAGTTATTTTTATAAAATATTTTTTTGTCGTTTTCTCAATCCAAAAAATAATTACATTGTGGGGTCCACCAATGATTGAGCCATTGTATGCGAATATTCCCTAACAAAAGAATATTCCCAGACCAAACGAATATTTTATAACAACTTGCATACTTTGCAAAATTTATAAATATTACCCACAACTATAACATTATATCAAATTTATTCCATAATATTCAAAATAATATTTATAGAAAAAATTCATCTTTATTTATAAAAGTTTGGGGTCTTCTGAAGACATATCTTGTTAACATGCATTACATTCTAAGTTTCATACCATATACCTTAGTATAGGTAATATAGGATTAGTATTAGTATATTTATTGAGTATATAAACTCAACTCGTAGGTCTCAAACAATCAAGTTTAAAACCTAACTTGGTCAACTTTTTTTCCTACTACCGTGACAAGCATTTGACATCCTTTGTATTTTAGTAGCGCTACGACGCCGAAAGTTAGCGTGGTACTTACGTAGTCCGGTGCTTTCTGGCGCCACCACTTTGTAATGGTTTTTGGCTGCGCGTTGAAGTCTATGCACCAGTTGGCCAAACCAGTTTTGGTTTCCTAACGAAACTCCCGGCTTTCTAATTTGTTCGTTTTACATCCGAATTGACCTATTCGAATTCCTACAAGTCAGGAATTACATCTTTTACGTGTTCATATAAGAATTCAACACTTTCAAATCCGTTAACTCAGAATTAACTATTGAGTTCATTTTATAGACGTTCGTAAACGTAAATGAGCGTTCAATGCTCGTTTTCTTCGTTTTAAGGCAGAATCCGACGATTCTCGAACCCACAACTCTTAATCACCCTATCTCATGTGTTGACATTGAAAACCAACATTTTCAAGTCTCACGGCAACTTTCGACTACCATTCTAGAATTTCTACGTTTTCGACGTTTAACGTCTATTTCCGTAAAATTCGCCATAACTTCGTTACTAAGGTTCTCTAAACCAAATCACATGCATGAATTTCATATCTACATCCTAAACAAACAAGATGCATATACTAACGCATTGATGGAGCTCAATTGTTTATCAACAATCGATCTCAACTATCAATGTTTTCATGGTTCAAAACAATATTAAACCTTATGATTCTTATAATATCGTGACTTATAGAGATTGAATCTATGGTACGTCATCTTTAAATCCTCACATAAGACATTCCACCCATTCTATGATTCTCTAAGATGAAAGAAAATCTAAAAGAGATGGAGATGAAAGGTAAGGATTATACCTTAAGAACTCTTGGCTTTCTTTCTTAGAAAACTCTAAGATCAAGCTTCCAAAGTGTATGTTTTGCAAGTATAGCTCCCTTTCTCTCTCAATAATCTAAGGTTGAGTCTTGGAAAAACTCTCAAATGAATCAACCTAGCTTTCTATTTATAGAAAACTAGAATGGGGGGCATAATTGACAAAGAACCAACACCTCCTTACTAGTCATGTGTGGTCACCAAATAAAACACTTGGTGACCAAGCCTTATGCTTGGCTTCCACACCAAGGTTGCCGGCCCACCACCCCATGTGACATCCTATGGGTTGCCCCATGGGTTTTACCCATTCGGTGACCCACCGGTTCGACCCACGGTTCGGTTTTAATGAATTGGGCTTAACTAAATTAACATTGGGCCTTGATCATTCAAATGATTGGATTAATTAATAATCCAACTCAAATGAATTAGTCATTAAGACTTAACTTAATTCTATCATACTAATCGTTGCCCACATACGCATAATTCACGTATTATATATCAGATACTACTCGTACAATAATCGTATTGTACTTCGTATTTACTCAACGTATTATACATAGATACTAAATAGTATCACCTAATGTACAACACTCTCATTAACCCTAACGCCATTCCTTCTACGCATATTATTTCCTTCTAGGAAATCAATATACTCAACCCTTAGGTTTTAAGTCCGCAGGCGAAAACTGCGTTTGCCATAAATGAAATATTATCAGATATTCCATCTTATCACGATATTCTATCATTACGCGTTTCTCAGAATTTCAAAATAATTCCTCTAGCAGAAATGGATGAATAGTATTTTTACGGAAATTTCTCGGAAAACAATTATTTTCGTCTTGAAAATTCCAAACAATTATTTCTAACACGTAGCCAGAATACTAACCACTTTAGCACATTCTAGGTCATAGAACGACCTTCACATAGCTTACTCACAAAGAAATCAATTAAATTCATTTAATTCACATAATCAAATAAAAATTTAATTGTCATAAAAATCCGATTTTCTTGGGCGTTATAGTTGTTGTTACGTATTTGCAGCTGGTTATGTGGACTCTAGATCCATGCTAGTAGATCGCTTTCACAACACATAAGATGATTGTAATAGTTGGTCAAACTAGACCATTTGATCACGGATGCACTTTCTCGGAATTTCCAGAAATTCTATGAACACTTTTTCTGACATAGTTTGACCACGATCTATATGGAAAATGTGTAATTTTTAATCTGTTTTGTTGATCTACATATCTTCCTTGTCATGTATACTACGAGTATGAATAAAGAAATCGCATGAATCATGATCTGAACACTTATATAATTTAGCATGAAGGTGACTGGAAGTACTGTCTGGGTTTTTGGAAAACCCAGAAACTGCCTGACAGAACATTTGGAGACTTAGATCCGGCAACTATGATGTTGTATGATCAATATGATAATTGATAATGGTAGTACTACATACTTACTACTAGATTGGTGTTCAAACAAACCCAGAGCATGATTTAAGCTGATAGTTTCATCCGGTCAAACAGGGACCCTTGAGAGCTGGACTGTTAGTGTTCTTGAGCTCAAGAACACAAACATCGACGCTTAGTGTCGCTATAGGCAATTAGCGACGATTTTGATTTTTTTTAATTTTTAAATTTCCGGTAATTAATTAAAAATAGAAAATAAATTATAAAAAAATTTAAAAATAGTTTTAAAAATTATTTTAAATTATGAAAAATAATTTTTGACCAATTGGAATATTTTTCTTTAATATTTATAATTATTTAAATATTAAAGGTATTTAATTTATTTACTTAGTATATTAAATAAATTAGAAAAAATTGATTTAATATTATGAAAAATCATTTTAAATAAGAATAAAGTATTTAAAAATATTTTGAGTTATAAAATGTGACTTTTAATATTTTTAGAGAATTTTCATTAATAATTTAATATTAATGATATTAGATTTATCTAATTATTAAATTAAATAAATAAGTTTAAAATAATTTTATTGATTTAAAAATCATTTTAAATAAGAATAAAGTGTTAGAAAATATTTGGAATTATAAAATATTATTTTCAATATTTTTGGAGAATTCTCATTAATAAATTAATATTAATGATATTAGATTTATTTAATTATTATATTAAATAAATGAATTAAAAATACTTTTATTGATTTAAAAATCAATTAAAATGAGTAAAATGTTTTAAAAATGTTTTAAGTTATAATTAATGACTTTTAATATTTTGATGATAATTTCATTAATATTTAAATATTAATGGTGACGATTTAAAATGATTTTAATTAATTTAAAAATAATTTAAGTAGAATATTAACGATTTAAAAATATTTTTAAGTTATTAACAATAATTTTAATATTTTGACAAGTATGACATTAATATTTTTATATTGTTAAATATTAATAATAATAATATTATTTGATGATTAAATCATTTAAAAATGATTCTAATGTTTGAAAAATTATTATAAATTATAATATTTGTTTATAAATTATTAAAAGCTTTCGAAAAAATATTATTAATGATATTTAACTTATCTAAAATAATATTGAAGCTTAGAGACCAAGTTTAATGGACAATCAATGTGTTAATTGTCGGATAGGGTGACCAGAACACCGAGATGAGACCGAAGTCCAACCAGACCGATATAGTTAGACTTGATAAGTGTTTATATAGGTTATAAACACTAATGTGGGTATGTGGTAATATTCCTAGGAGAAGTTTGACTGTAAAGTACAGTACCATGTGTTGTGAATTATTGTGCTACTTGTGAGACCGATATTATTGGTTATAGGTCTTACGAAAGCAGATAAGTATATTATGTAGCAGTAATCAACGCGGAAGGAAAGTTTCCTAACTCAACCTTGAGTTATATTCATTCAATTATTATAGTGGTTAATTATTGCTAATTATACCATGTCTAGGGATTTATTGTTGATTATTCGCAGTTAGTGCATGTTTAATAATTCAACTTGAATTACTGATTCGGAGAATATACATTTGTAGAATAACTGTTGATGGATATTCATATTCGTAGAAGATAGAAATGACAGTACAGATAATTCCTGTTTATTGTCAAATTATGTTGAGAAATGTCTTAGCTAATTATTCTGGCTAGACGAACATTTGTTAGAACTTGATAAATTCGAGAAAAGAATTCAATTGTTATTGGTAGATCGATACCAATTATTTTGGCTAGATCGATAAGTAAATAGAAATTGAAATCATTGTGTTTCGTTGTTAAATCAAATTTTGATTCAAAGATTGAGAAGAACAACCTTTTATATAAAGGGAACATTTTAGGTCGTATATTCGGCCATTGCACACTATTAAGTATTATGCATAATATAGGGTATAATAAAGCTGATCACTTGTTATACTTGCAGAGGGGTATAATTTAATCTTTATGGTTATCTGATACTCCTACGTATGTATCAAAGTAAATCTTTGATAGATACCCTAGCAGATAGAAGTTTTAGATCCAATGGACCGCTCAGCATAAATTTGGAAAACATTCCACTTTGTTATTGCATATAATTGATTCTTGTTTATTCATTTGAATATCATAGAAACATTGAAAGCGTTGTACTCTTTCGTTATCAAATTATTGTGTTGCATAGAAAGGAAGAAGCCTTGTTATTGATTAACGCATTATTCAACTAATTCAAAGTTCCCCGAACTTTGGTGTCATTCTATCAAAATAGATAGTCTATTATTCTGATACTTATACATTCATTTTATATCTTAACTTGCGGGGCAAATTTGTTGCTCACCCTTGCTAAATAAAACTTTTCAGCTAGGGACGAAGTGGCAGGAGGTGCTGTGAAGAATAAAGGCAAAGACATAGTGATTAATTAGTAATGGATAACATTATTATTATGTTGTATTTGTGAACTCTTTTTGTATATCTAAGGGGTATTTCTGTAATGTTAAGGTTAGTGGACCTGGGACTTATGTATTAACAACATATGTTAATGAGTTATGTATTCCTATTTATATTTAAATGGTTTGTTAGATGTTATTATATTGTGGATCGTGAACACCAAACTCGGGGGGTCAGGTAACCCGGATTTGGGGGTGTCACAACACTCGAATAAATTATTTCATAATAATTTCCATCGAATATTTATTTTATTTCATAAATATCTCAATTAAAATATTTACTTTATTTTATAAATATTTTAATAATAATTTTCATCGAATATTTATTTTATTCCATAAATATCTCAATTAAAATATTTAATTTATTTTATAAATATTTTAATAATAATTTTTATCAAATATTTATTTTATTCCATAATACCTCAATTAAAATATTTTATAAATATTTTAATAATAATTTTCATCGAATATTTATTTTTTTATTTTTTTATTTTTGAATTTTTGATCACGTAAAGGTAATTTAGTTTAGTAATGCCCGCCAGGTGGGGTTACCAGTGCTCATTTTCTGAGCTCATGAGTCATGAACATAACAAGGCCAAATTAGGCCAAAAATCTATCACAAGTAAAATTATACGTTCTGTGAAGAACACAAAATATGGCCATAACTTCCAATTAGTTTATTTTCACACGAATTTAGACATATCCAAACACTGTAATACACATATAACTACTACTCAACCCTTTTAGCATGATTTTAACATGTTAAAACACATAATTTGTAGAATCAACACATGTAATTTTATTGTTCTTGATGTTCTTGAAAGTTTTGAAAACAAAACATGCAAATCAATACTACGGGTTTGTTATAACACCGAATCCGTTCATTTAAAGTTTGGTCTCTTTGTTTTAATATACATAATCCATTACAAGAATAAATTTATGATATAACCTATGATAGACGTATAAAATTTGGTACGTAAGGCCATATGGCCATATTTTATACTCTGTAATTTTGTAGCAACAATATACGACATGTTTTATGCAACTGATGATATGGTTTATACAATATATATAATCAAATACGATATGATAACATCTTATTACATGTATCAACACATAATCCATACCCTTTATAATTATAAAGACTTTAACAAAACGTGAAGCCATTTTCTTATAAAACTTAAACAATCGTAAAAATAAAAATTGGGCTAAAGGAATTACCCAGAGTATAAAGTGTAGACTAAGAGAGCCTTGATGATCCTTTCTCAGTTATTAGATCAATCACACACACTCATAATTTCTCTCAACTTCACAATTTCTCTCTGTAATTTGCTTTGAACACTTAAAAAATAGGAAGGAGAATAATACGACGTATTAATAAAAGAACTGACGCGCAGAGTGGATGTCAGTTACCTAGTAATGGTTAACTACTTTCAACCTCTACTAGGGCCTCATTTGGCAAGCCTTAAATGGCTCAAAATTATTTAATTTAATAACTCTTTTATCTTATAGTTTAATAATGTCACATCCAATTATAAAATAAATCAATTATTTTATTTACTTTACTTTAAATAAAATATGATAATTGGTCATTAATTCACATAGTCACATAATTAATTTCTTACTTATTAATTATGTCAAATTATTAAATCTCTAATTAATTATTACATTAAAATAACATTATGCTTATTAAATATTTCATTTAATTCAATAAGCTCACATAAATACATACTTTGAATAATAAATATTTTTCACATTAATTTAATAAATATAGCACATATAATTAAATTAATCTATCACAGTTGCATCAATTAATTACTTAATCTAATAATTAAATCATCAAAAATATATATTTAATCCAATAAATATTAAAATTAAATTACAAAATCTCGTTTGTCACATTTTCCCCCCCTTAAAAAGATTCTGTCCGTAGAATCACGACTCAATAAATTCGGCCCGTTACATTCTCCCCCCTTATAAAGATTTTATCCCCAAAATCGCTTACACATAATTTAAGTAAATAAATGAGGGTAATTCTTCATCATATTCTCTTCGAGTTCCCTTGTTGCTTCTTCAGCGTTGTGGTTCCTCCAAATTACCTTAACAGAAGGTATTACTTTATTTCTGAGAACTTGTTCTTTTCTATCGACAATTTGAATCAGAATTTCTTCGTAAGATAAGTCCTTTTCAAAATATAGGGGTTCGTATTCAATTACATGCTTGTAATCGGGTTTGTAGGGTCGTAATACAGAGACATGGAAGACGTTGTGGATATTTTCGAGTGTTGGAGGTAAGGCTACCTCATACGCAACTTCACCGATTCTTCGCAGTACTTCAAATGGTCCAATGAATCTTGGGCTTAATTTCCTTTTCTTTCTGAACATGATCTTTCCCTTCCAGGGAGAGACCTTCAAGAAAACATAACTACCCGATTCAAACTCAACATTTTTACGATGTGGATCAACGTATTTTTTCTGTCTATCTTGAGCTGCTACCAGTCTTGTTTGGATCACTTTAACTATCTCTGTTGTTTGCTGTACTAGTTCGGGACCTAATAATTGTCTCTCGTCAACTTCATCTCAGTATAGCGGAGTTTTGCACTTTCTGCCGTATAACGCTTCATAAGGCGGCATGCCAATACTACCGTGGTAACTGTTGTTGTAGCCGAACTCTACGAGCGGTAGATGATCATCCCAATTTCCTTTAAAGTCCATTAAACAGGCTCTTAGCATATCTTCTAATGTCTGAATCATTCTTTCGCTCTGTCCATCTATCTGAGGGTGATATGCTGCACTCATTGGCAATTACGTACCCATGAATTCTTGTAGACGTTTCCAGAAGTTCGATGTAAAGCGTGGATCTCTACCGGAAATAATTGACACCAGAACTCCGTGCCTCGAAACAATCTCTTTCACATATAACCTTGCCAACTGATCTAAGTTGAATCTGATTTTGATCAGAAGGAAGTGTGCGGATTTTGTCGATTGATTAACGATAACCCATCTTGCGTCATAGCCTTTCTGAGTTATCGGAAGGCCAACCACGAAGTCCATTGTAATATGTTCCCATTTCCATTCTGGGATCTCCAACGGTTGTAGTAACCCACTCAGTCTCTGATGTTCTACTTTCACTTTCTGACAGGTCAGACACTTGGCAACACACTCTACAACATCTCATTTTAGATTAGGCCACCAGAAATATTGTCGAAGATCTTGGTACATGTGACGCCCCCAAATTAAGGTACTTGAAACCCGAACTCAGTGCTTCACGATACCATTTCTTTGAGCAGAATAATAATAATAATGTCATAAATATCAAACTTAATTTACATATCAGAGTTGTCTAAATCCCACTTACGCGACCTTAAAACATTTCATTACATGATAGATAATAAATATCGTCAATTTATTTAAGTCTAGCTATTACATAAGATAACACAAACTTAATCTGATAGATTTCCTTTCCCTTTGTTCTTGCCTGAACCTTCAGGTCGATCATACATAGCTTAAAACATTTAATTTAAGCAAGAATGAACATTTGAGTGCCCATAAAGTAATAACAATTATAAATATTAGCTGAAAGGATTAAATATTTTCTTTGAACGACTCTTCAACAACGAAGCAATAGTTGTGAAGTATTGAAGCAACACTAAACAACATAACAATTCTTATTTCAATTTTGAAACTACGATTGACTATAAATGGAGAGTCATCGATGGTACTATGAACATAGTTTTTAGTTTTCAAAAGGTTAAACAGAAACTTCATCTCGCCAACCGTCATATAACTTACGGTGCACGGGGGTGATCAACCCATTATGCCTGTATTGATTGATCAATACTACATACCAGAACGATATTCTCGTTCATCATATCCGCCTCAGGCGCATAAAAGTTTTTCCCAGATTAGGGATGTTCATACTTAGTCGGGATTCCAAACCAAAACAATTTGTTTGAATACAAGAAGGTTTTATCATATTCAACGATATTTCTAAATCTGTGTCTATCTGATCAAATAGCTTAGACGACTATATATATATATATATCAACATGTGTTTAACTATGATTATCCAGGTGAGAACACTTGTATAATCATATTTCGAAATTAACAAACAGAATATATATATGAGTTATATGATATAATATCATGTTGATAAACAATGATCTAATATAATATATATGACAATATAGTTAATAATCTAATACAATAAGAATATAAATCAAACTTTTTACTTACTCATGTCCATTGCATAAAGAAAATGCAAATGTAAAGATACTTGCTTACGATATCTGTTGAATAAAGTAAAGCAAGAGTTTAGGATACTTGCACAACGTAAATGATAGTTTAGATAATTACTCAAATAAAAGAGTAAGAGTTAAGAAACTTGTCTGGTCTGCTGCTTACACAACTTAATTATATCTTTAATTCAACGACCTATCATTTATAAGATTGTTCTATTGATTAGAATAACATATATAGCATATAGATCATTATTTACAAATAACACATATCCTAATCACATTGTCTCATAATTATACTAGTCATTAAGACATATACAAATACTTATATAGTCAAACTATACAATTTTGAATCAATTTTGGTAGCATTTCGGTGTACTGACGGCTTTATCGAGTAATTATTTAGTTTAAAACTCTCTCATGCAGTTCAATATTATCCTGGATATTTTAAATACCAGTCATATTATTTTTAAATGACTTATAATAATTTCTAAATAATTATTATAATTTATCTTGATTTTTCAAACTCTAGAATCATTTTTAAATGATTTAAATATCAGAAGATAATTCCATTATCATTAATATTTAAATAATATTATAATATTAATGCAACCATTGTCAAAATATCAAAGTTATTTTAATAACTCAAAATATTTTTAAAGTATTATTAATACCCTTAAATGATTTTTAAAACATTCAAAATCATTTTTAAAATTACTAATAATATTAAAATATTAAGTTATTATTCATTAAATATTAAAAGGCACTTATAATTACTTAAAATATGTTTAAACCATTTATATCCTTTTAAATGATTTTTAAATCAATAAAATCATTTTTAATCTATTTATTTAATATAATTATTAACTAAATCTAATATCATTAATATTAAATAAGTAATGAAATTTACTTTAAAATATTGAAAGTTACATTTCATAACTTAAAATATTATTAAATACCTTATTATCATTTAAAATGATTTATAATATAATAAAATCATTTTTAGTTAATTTATTTAGTGCATTTATCAAATAAATAATATTCAAATAATTACTAATATTTATGGAAAATATGACAAATTATTAAAAGTTAATGTTTATGACTTAAAATACTTTTTAAAACTGATTTCATAATTTTCGGAATTTATTTACTACTTTTAAATAATTTTTAGAATTTACTTCAATTTTTAAATTATTTTCCGAAAATTAGAAAATAAAAATAATAGGAACCGTCGCTATAGGCTATAACGACACTTATCTGTCATTGTTGGTGTTCTTGAGCTCAAGATCACTGACAATGCAGTGATCAAGGTGTCTTGTTTGACCACCTCTTATTCTCTGTTCATTCCGGTTCTGGGATATCTAAGACTCTAATATTGTAGTATTGTTGTAACATTTCAAATTATAGCCATCAACTTAGTCAAACAACAAATCAGATGCAAGATCTAGAGCTTCAATCTCGTTGTCAGACGGTCCCTGGGTTTTCTGGGTAACCTAGAAACCCATGCAGATACGAGTGCCTATATGGTGGTTCGATTTACTCTAGATTTCGGTTGATTTTATGGTATTATAATGGGTCTAACATGTAGTATACATGACATGGTACATATAACATTCCTAAAAGAAATTAAACTACACTAGAATTAGAATCTAGAACCCGATCAAAGTGAAGGCCAGGAACTGTTCTTGAACATTTCTGGGTTTTCCAAAAATGCTCTTGAGCAGTTTGGTCAACCTATGTTTGACCAACTTTAATTTCGATTCTGATACGTATTTGAGTAATATAGAGGCATGGATATGTAGTACTCATGTCAGTCTACAAGTATACAACAACAACATGGCCTAACTAACAAAGATCGGCAAGATATAGGGACTTCAAAGCGTTGTCAGATTTTCTGGGCAAATCTGGGCTACCCAGAAACAGTTTCATGTGATCGGTCAACGCACTTTGACCTTTAATAACTTTCACTCTGTAGCAGATATGGACCTGATTCAAGTTCCATATCAAAGAACGCATGACATTCTATAACTATAAACACTTAAACAACCAAAAACATAACTAGAGAAAGATCTACAAGGACTGACATTAGGCTGTCAGACATAAATTTCCAGATTTTTCCAGATTTCTAAAATCATCAATTTCGTGCATCTAAGTGTTATGGATCTGAGTTATAACAACCCAGATCACTAAATGACACCTTCTAACATAACTTTAAACATTTAAACATAACATCTAACATGAATTCAAAAATCAAAAATTTAGGTTTAGGGTTTTACCTTTCTTGAACACAATCCGATTTTTGGCTACTGATTTTGTTGGTGTGTTTCGTGGGGCTAGTTTTGTGACTGACAAATGAAGGGAAATTCCTGGCTTTTGGTGAGAGGAGCTCTTGGATAAGTGTTTGAGCAAAATGGGCTAACAAGTGACCTTTTCCGCTCTCCAATCCTATATATAAAGGGTTTAATGCTATGGCTGATCATGTGATCAGCCTTTTGATTGATTAAAGGTTGTACTAGGCCACATGGCTAGTTGGGGTTGGCCACCAACCACCCTACTAGGGTTAGATCTACACCACCTTATTAAAATAAGTAAAAGGGTAGTTTGGTCATTTGGTGTTTACTTTTAGTGGCAATGTTGACATTTCCTCTCACCCATTAGGGTTTAATCCTAGAGCTCCAAAAGTCCAAGTTCTAGGATTTTGATATTAGGGCTAAAATGAAAATCTTAGTTGCTAAAAATGTGAATTAAGGTTCTCTAATTAAATTAGGTTTACTAATTACTTAGGATTTATAAATTAGTCTTTATATAATATATTAATTACTATTAACTTTGCTAAATTAATACCTAGGGTTTATAACTTAGCAATTATGGTTCTAATTTAGTAATTAGGGTTTCTAAATACTAATTAGGATTTACCTAATTATTAATTAGGACTTCTAAATATTAATTAGGGTTTTTCCTAATTAACATTAAACATAATAATTTTCATTAATTACATAACACATAACTTAACAAATTCTTACCATCGTAATTAACTTATGTACTATAGTTTATCAGTAATGCTAGGGTTTTGCACTGTGCTACTATAACTGTTCCACACATTAACATTACACACATCTCAAGCATATTTATATTACTGAAATATAATTAATATTATATTAATATTCTCATTCCTTATTCAAAATCCAGAATTAGGGTTTTGAATCCATATCCGACATAATCTTCATATAAACCATTATTAATTAAGTTAAAATAATTAACTTAACTGATACATATCATAATAATCCTTATAATCATATCATATATATAATAATCATATTTTTCATAGAAAATAGATAATAAATATTTTTATTACAAAATTAATTTATAATAAGAATATAACCTATAATGATCAATAATTCTTAAAAGAATTTATTTATAATTATTCATATAATAAATAAGTTTTATTTATCACATAAATACATATACTTTTCTTTGCACATAATCCCACCTTTATATATATAAAAAATTAAATGCAAAATTTATTGCTTAATTATTTTGAAAATACTGGGGTATTACATCCACTTTCCCTTATAAGGATTCCGTCCCCGGAATCACCGCTTCAAAACTTATAGTATAAGGGAAAATAACATACACAGTCTTTTCAAGTAGATCTCGATCAGATTCAATCGAACTAATCTTTAACTATTCAACATAAAACTTGTCCATCTAATCATACGGAAATTTGATTTTTAACAAAACTCAAATTTCTCCCTCAAAATTTCTTTATATCTAAAATAAAATCATATATAAGAAAAAAAAATTTATTCGAAGAATACCTGAAGTTCCATCCCCGGATGCTACGGTATCCTGAACCGTCATGTTGAAGACTCTTGCGGTTGGTTTTGTTGAAGTTGGTCCCGTTATCGCCAGTGTTTCGTTGCCTCTTCCCACATTCACGCTTCCGACATCCATCCTTCTTTTCAGACAGTCCTTGACCTTATGTTCTGTTGATCCACACAGAAAACACCCATTGTTCGTCCTAGGATTGGGGCAGTTAGGAGAGATATGTCCCTCCTGCCCACACTTATAGCAATACCTAACTTACCACTATGACACTCTCTCGAATGATTCTTCCCACAATTCTTACATCATTACCGCTTTCTTCCTCACACCTTCCTGTTTGACTTGGACATTTCTAAAATTGTTCCACTTTCTCTTTCCAGTCCCACTGCCACTACCGCGCTTCTACCTTCACAGTTCCCTCAACCTTACCTTTGCTCTTTTTCTCCCTATTAGAGAGGCTCATGGCCTCACTTCCCCTTCACTATGATATCCTTCTCCAAAAGTGTTGCAAAAGTATTTATCTCGCAATACCACCACCTTATCAGAGAGCCAGGGGTTTTAAGCCCACTCAACCTCCTCGCTTTCCTTGCCTCAAGTATCAAGTTGATGCGGGAGCAAACTCAGCTAACTCATTGAACTTTACAAGATACTCCGCAAATCGCCATGTTCTCTCTTGCTTCAACTCTAAAACTTCACCTCCATCCTACCTTGTACACTTGGACGAGAAATAGTTCTCAAAGAACAACGTCTTAAACCTAGTCCATGCTATCACTCCTTCTCCCCGCCTCTAACTTGATTTGCCTCCCACCGTAAATTCGCCTCTCCTTTCATCATATAGGTGGCAAAAGCTGTCTTTTGCCCCTCAGCTACCCTAGCAACTACAAATGCTTTTTCTATTTCCTTAACCCAAGTTTGGACTTCTATCGGATCAGTGGTACCTCTAAATTTCGGCGATCCTACGGCCTTAAAATCCTTGAAGTTCGTAAACCGATTGTCTAGTTGATTCCCCGTGGTCGGCATTCCATTCTGCATGGCTTGAGCTACCTTGTTCGTGAAATTCTGCATCAGGTCTGGTTGTTTTCCTCCAGCATTGTTGATAAATTCTTCTGCCCTTTGGTTTCGAGTTTGACGTCTTGGCAGCATTATCTGGTTAAATAAAACATAATCTATATTTTATTACTTACATTCTAAACCTTATCGTATAAGTTAAATATTTTAAACTTGTTTCATTAACCAAACATAACTTCATATTCATTCAACAATTTCATAGTACATAACATAACACATACTGCCTTAAACATCAGATATCCCTTTGTGACCACAAAAGTCAGGAACCGCTACTACAACTTATACATAAGTTAGAAATATTACACATACATACTTATCATAGAACACACATATTCAAATAGTACTTATACTACTTATTCACTACGTCTTTTCCTGATCCTGGACAACCTTTCGCTCGATGACCTTCCAACCTACAAATAAAACATGCACCTGGTTTATAGTCGGGACAATACAGAGAGGTATGTCCCTCATAACCGCAAATGTAACATATCTTTTTCCTTTTCTTCTTATCAGGTTTTCCTACGTCGTGATCTTCTATCGTTCTTTTCCCCTTCTTGCTTGGAGATACACACGATATGCTAGCTCTTGACTCCCATCTGATTAATCTAGATCTTAAGTTTATCTTGTTCTTCCATCGTTTCGATTAATGCTTGTCGTAATTGGCTATTTAATAGCTTTTCTATTTCCCACAACTTTTCCAGAGAAGAAACCTTGTTCCTTAGATTCTGCACTTCGGTTGATACTTGATCAGCTCCAACTACGGTGTCCAAATCACTATCTGTTAGTTCCACCATTTCTGAGTCCGGTACTATATTCTCTAAAATGATCACCTCATCAAGGTTATCTTCAACGTGAGCCTCTAGTTCAGCTGTTGGCTTTGATATTGGCTCCTTCTTTACGATCTTAGGGTATCCTAATTCTTTTCCTCCTGACATCTACACATAATTTATCTAGATTAGCATATAATATATACACACAGCAAATAATAGTTTTATTTAAGCTATCTTTATTTTGTTTGACGATGAATTTATCTCATTCATCTAACTTTAAACTCTATATGAGTTATATGTATTTTAAACGTTTCCCTCTGCTCTAAGGTTATAGCCTAAGGTCTACTCCCACCTACGGTTTCTAACCTTAAAGCTCTGATACCAACCTGTGACGCCCCCAAATTCAGGTACTTGAAACCCGAACTCAGTGCTTCACGATACCATTTCCTTGAGCAGAATAATAATAATAATGTCATAAATATCAAACTTAATTTACATATCGGAGTTGTCTAAATCCCAGTTACGCGACCTTAAAACATTTCATTACATGATAGATAATAAATATCGTCAATTTATTTAAGTTTAGCTATTACATAAGATAACGCAAACTTAATCTGATAGCTTTCCTTTCCCTTTGTTCTTGCCTGAACCTTCAGGTCAATCATACATAGTTGAAAACATTTAAATTAAGCAAGAATGAGCATTTGAGTGCCCAACAAGTAATACCAATTATAAATATTAGCTGAAAGGATTAAATGCTTTCTTTGAACGACTCTTCAACAACGAAGCAATAGTTGTGAAGTATTGAAGCAACACTAAACAACATAACAATTCTTATTTCAATTTTGAAACTACGTATTGACTATAAATGGAGAGCAGTCGATCGACTATGAACATAGTTTTCAGTTTTCAAAAAGTCAAACTGAACTTCATCTGCCAACCGTCATAACTTATAGGCACGGGGGGTGATCAGCCCGTTATGTCCTGTATTGATCAATACTACATACCAGAACGATATTCTCGTTCATCATATCCGCCTCAGGCGCACAAAGTTTTTCCCAGATTAGGGATGTTCATACTTAGTTGGGATTCCGAACCAAAACAATTTGATTTGATACAAGAAGGTTTTATCATATTCAACGATATTTTTAAATCTGTGTCTAGCTGATCAAATAGCTTAGACGACTATATATATATATATATATATATATATATATCAACATGTGTTTAATTATGATTATCCAGGTGAGGACACTTGTATAATCATATTTCGAAATTAACAAAATGTAATATATATATATGAGTTATATGATATAATATCATGTTGATAAACAATGATCGGATATAATATACACGACAATATGCTTAATAATCTAGTACAATAAGAATATAAATATGAAACTTTCTTACTCATGTCCATTGTATAAATAAAATGCAAATGTAAAGATACTTGCTTACGATATCCGTTGAATAAAGTAAAGCAAGAGTTTAGGATACTTGCACAACGTAAATGATAATTTAGATACTTACTCAAATAAAAGAGTAAGAGTTAAGAAACTTGCCTGGTCTGCTGCTTACACAACTTAATTATATCTTTAATTCAACGACCTATCATTTAAAAGATTGTTCTATTGATTAGAATAACATATAGCACATAGTACTGTTATTTACAGTCAACACATATCCTAATCACATTGTCTCATAATTATACTAGTTATTAAGACATAAACAAATACTTATATAGTCAAACTATACAGTTTCGGATCAATTTTGGTAGCATTTCTAAAAATCGAATTACTTTATCGGGTAATTATCGAGTTTAAAACTCTCTCATGCGATTCAATATTATCCTCGGATATTTTAAATACCACCATATTATTTTTAAATGACTTATAATAATTTCTAAATAATTATTATAATTTAACTTGATTTTTCAAACTCTAGAATCATTTTTAAATGATTTAAATATTAGATAATTCTATTATCATTAATATTTAAATAATATTATAATATTAATGCAACCATTGTCAAAATATCAAAGTTATTTTAATAACTCAAAATATTTTTAAAGTATTATTAATACCCTTAAATGACTTTTAAAACATTCAAAATCATTTTTAAACAATTACCAATAATATTATAATATTAAGGTATTATTCATTAAATATAAAAAGTCACTTATAATTACTTAAAATATGGTTAAACCATTTATATCCTTTTTAAATAATTTTAAATCAATAAAATCATTTTTAATCAATTTATTTAATATAATTATTAAATAAATCTAATATCATTAATATTAATTAATTAATGAAATTTACTTTAAAATATTGAAAGTTACATTTTATAACTTAAAATATTATTAAATACCTTATTATCATTTAAAATAATTTTTAATATAATAAAATCATTTTAGTTAATTTATTTAGTGCATTTATCAAATAAATAATATTCAAATAATTACTAATATTTATGGAAAATATGCCGAATTATTAAAAGTTAATGTTTATGACTTAAAATAATTTTTAAAATTGATTTCATAATTTTTGAAATTTATTTACTATTTTTAAATGATTATTAGAATTTATTTCTATTTTTAAATTATTTTTCAGAAATTAGAAAATAAAAATAATAGGAACCGTCGCTATAGGCTATAGCGACACTTGTCTGTGGCTTTTGGTGTTCTTGAGCTCAAGAACACTGACAAGGCAATGATCAAGGTGTCTTGTTTGACCACCTCTTATTCTCTCTGCTCAAGGCTTACGGGATATCTAAGACTCTAATATTGTAGTATTGTTGCAACACTTCAAACTATAGCCATCAACTTAGTCAAACAACAAATCGATGCAAGATCCGAGCTTCAAACTCGTTGTCAAAGCGGTCCATTTCAGGTTTTCATGTGGTAACCCTTAAACCCAGGCGGTTGATATCTGAGTGCTATATGGTGGTTCGATTTACTCTAGATTCCTATTGATTTTATGGTATTATAATGGGTCTAACATGTAGTATACATGACATGGTACATATAACATTCCTAAAAGAAATTAAACTACACCGAAATCGAATCTAGAACCCAATAACAAAGTGAAGGCCAGAATCTGTTCTTGAACATTTACGGGTTTTCGAAATGTTCTTTGAAAGGTTTAATCAACCTATGTTTGACCAACTTTAATTTCGATTCTGATACGTATTTGGGTAATATAGAGGCATGGATATGTAGTACTCATGTCAGTCTATAAGTATACAACAACAACATGGTCTAACTAACAAAGATCGGCAAGATATAGGGAGTGCAAAACGTTGTCAGATTTTCTGGGCAAATCTGGGCTACCCAGAAACAGTTTCATGTGATCGGTCAACGCACTTTGACCTTTAATAACTTTCACTCTGTAGTAGATATGGACCTGATTCAAGTTCCATATCAAAGAACGCATGACATTCTAGAACTATAAACACTTAAACAACCAAAAACATAACCAGAGAAAGATGTACAAGGACTGACATTAGGCTGTCAGACACAAATTTCCAGATTTTTCCAGATTTCTAAAATCATCAATTTCGTGCATCTAAGTGTTATGGATCCGAGTTATAACAACTCAGATCACTAAATACCACCTTCTAACATAACTTTAAACATTTAAACATAACATCTAACATGAATTCAAAAATCAAAATTTAGGTTTAGGGTTTTACCTTTCTTGAACACAATCTGATTTTTGGCTACTGATTTTGTTGGTGTGTTTAGGTAGGGGGTTGGTTTTGGACCCATAAATTAAGGGAAATTCGTGGCTTTTGGTGAGAGGAGCTCTTGGATAAGTGTTTGAGCAAAATGGGCTAACAAGTGACCTCTTCCTCTCTCCAATCCTATATATAAAGGATTTAATGCTATGGCTGATCATGTGATCAGCCTTTTGATTGATTAAAGGATATACTAGGCCACATGGCTAGTTGGGGTTGGCCACCAACCACCGTACTAGGGTTAGATCTACACTCCACCTTATTAAAATACTCAAAATGGTAGTTTAGTCATTTGGTGTTTACTTTTAGTGGCAATGTTGACATTTCCTCTCACCCATTAGGTTTAATCCTAGAGCTCCAAAAGTCCAAGTTCTAGGATTTTGAGATTAGGGCTAAAATGAAAATCTTAGTTGCTAAAAATTTGAATTAAGGTTCTCTAATTAAATTAGGTTTACTAATTACCTAGGATTTATAAATTAGTCTTTATATAATATATTAATTACTATTAACTTTGCTAAATTAATACCTAGGGTTTATAACTTAGCAATTAGGGTTCTAATTTAGTAATTAGGATTTCTAAATACTAATTAGGGTTTACCTAATTATTAATTAGGACTTCTAAATATTAATTAGGGTTTTTCCTAATTAACATTAAACATAACAATTTTCATTAATTACATAACACATAACTTAACAAATTCTTACCGTCGTAATTAACCTATGTACTATAGTTTATCAGTAACGCTAGGGTTTTGCACTGTGCTACTATAACTGTTCCACACATTAACATTACACACATCTCAAGCATATGTATATTTCTGAAATATAAATAATATTATATTAATATTCTCATTCCTTATTCAAAATCCAGAATTAGGGTTTTAAATCCATATCCGACATAACCTTCATATAAACCATTATTAATTATGTTAAAATAATTAACTTAACTAATACATATCATAATAATCCTTATAATCATATCATATATATATAATAATCATATTTTTCATGGAAAATAAATAATAAATATTTTTATTACAAAATTAATTTATAATAAGAATATAACCTATAATGATCAATAATTCTTAAAAGAATTTATTTATAATTATTCATATAATAAATAAGTTTTATTTATCACATAAATACATATACTTTTCTTTGCACATAATCCCACCTGCATATATAAAAAAAAAATTAAATGCAAAATTTATTATTTAATTATTTTGAAAATACTGGGGTATTACATTGGTACATCTTGGTACTATCGGGGTGAATCGAATATCGTGAGCTATGAGCCTCGCTCAAAATGTCTTCCTTAATCTTTGTTACTGGCGGTACCCAAACTCTGCTCTCAAATCTCAGTATTCCTTCCTTATCCATCTTAAATCTTGGTTCGGTTCCTTCGGATATCTTCTTTTTCACCTTTTTACATTCTTCGTCCTGAAGTTGAGCCTCCTTAACTTTATCTAACAGGGTTGTACCAAATTGTATCTGGAATAGCTTCTCATCAATTTCCATAGGATATTTCACTTCCAACTCCAGTTTTTCCATTTCTGAAATTAGCTCCTCCTGAGCGGTCAACATCATTAATTTCTCCCGACCCTTTCTACTTAAGGCGTCGACAGCCACATTTGCCTTACCCGGATGGTATAAAATTTCACAATCATAGTCTTTAATTAACTCCAAGCACCTCTTTGGCGAATATTCAAGTCCTTCTGTGTAAAAATATATTTCAGACTCTTGTGGTCTGTATATATTTCACACTTCTCCCCATAGAGATAGTGCTTCCAGATTTTTAAAGCAAAAACCACTGCAGCTAACTCCAAGATGTGGGTCGAATACCCCTTCTCGTAATCCTTCAATAGTCGTGGCGATACGCTGATGACTCTCTGCTTTTTGCGTATAACACAACCAAATCCTTTATGCGACACATCACTAAAAATAACAAAATTTCTGTATCGTCCGTAAGAGACAACACCTGTTTGACTCAATCTCTTCTTCAGGCATATGAAACGATATTTTTGTAATTTAATTCTTAATATTTATTGAATTAAATAAATAATTTCGATGATTTAATTATTAGATTAAATAATTAATTGATGCAATTATGATAGATTAATTTAATGATATGTGTTATATTTATTAATTTAATGTGAAGAATATTTATTATTCAAGTATGTATTTATGTGAGCTTATTGAATTTAAAGAAATATTTAATAAGCCTAATGTTATTTTAATTAATGTAATAATTAATTAGAGATTTAATAATTTGATATTATTAATTAATGAAAAAATTAATTATATGATTATGTGAATTAATGATAAATTATTATATTTTATTTAAATTAAATTAAATAAAATATTTGAATTATTTTGTAAAGGGTGTGACATGATTTAAACTATAAGATAAAAGAGTTATTAAATTAAATGGGATTAAGTCTTTTAAAGCTAGCCAAACATGGCCTTTAATGGAGTTGAGGATGCTTAATCCATGATTGGGTAACCCACCACAACGCTATCGTTTCTTTCCCTCAGACATTACTACGACGTCTTCTTTATTCCTTTCATTATTGCTAAGTCTAGAAAATATTCAGAGAGAGAGCTTGAGAATTTTCAGAGAGAATTAAGATTTGGAGAAGGAGACTAAGAGTGGGTAATTGAATAAACATCTGAGTTTTCTAATCTACACCTTACACTCAGGGTAATCTCCTCCTTCCCAAATTATAAATTACGTTATTAAAGTTTTTATGAATATAGCTTTCAAAGTTCTGTAAGGTCTTTGTATTTATAAAGGGTATGGATTATGTGTTGTATATGTATTAAATGTTATCAAATCGTATTCAATTATATATTATGTAAGTTATCATGTCATCATTTTCATGAAAATACGTCGTATATGTTGCTCAAAACTTACAGAGTATGGGTCAAACATAAATGGTTTTGTAAAATTTATACTCGTATATTATTATGCATGTTAATATGAAGAGACCAAACTTTAAATGAACGGATTGGGTGTTATAACGAATTCGTAGTATTAATTTTCATGATTTATGTTCAAAACCTTCAAGAACATCAAGAATAGTGAAATTTACATATTTTAATTATGTAATTATGTGTTTTGATGGATTAAAATCATTATATAAATGTTGGGTAATGATTATGTATGAATTATATCATGTGGGTTTGATTAAATTTGTGTAGTAATAATTTAATTGGAGTTTTTGGCTGTGTTTTGCAATTTTTCGCGAATCGCAGTAATCTGCTTTCTGTTCATCGCATACAAGTACCAGCCTTCAGCCTTTAATTCCCTTAATCACCAAACCATGGCTGTGTCTCAAGTCATAAATACCACTACAATGCAGCATATGGGCTTAATAAAAAGTGGCAATGCAAGCCACCACTCTGCAGAATGTCCAGAAATGAATTATTTTTAAATGTTGAAGTCTAAAAATGTGATAGCAACTTAAATTAAAGAACATAGAGATATGTTAGAAGTATAATGAGATATTAAAATTGATACTTAACATGTAAATAATATAATTGCATGTGGATTGAATTATTGAATGCTTAATTAGCTTGTTAATCACGAAGTGTAAATTATGTGACATTAAGTCTAATAAATTGGCTAAGTATAGTCATAATTTGAGTTAGACAAAAATAATGAACGTTTGATGATTAGTTAAGTTATAATTAACTGGTTTTGTGAATGTAAATGGTATGTAGGAATAAATTCAAGGAACGTGTTTAATTAATGTGTAATCTACGCAGGAGGCAAGTTTCCTAACCCTACTTGTTATCATTATTCAAGTTTATAAATCAAGTTCATTTGTTATGTTAAAGATTAATTATCTTTTCAAAGTATGATTCTGTTATACAATAATTGTTCTATTGTATACCTATTGAGATTGTTATTCATTTTAAATATCATTCATTGTTGAACCTTGTTAGACTAGCGAATCCTTATTGATTCAACTAGTCCATAGTTGATGAACATTCTAAATTCAGAACCCTTATTGATTTATCCAAACCAAACTTCCTTTGGTGTGGACTCTAATGTCAAACTGAGATGAACAACCCTGCAAAGTGATTTACTTATGCGTTAGTGTTAAGATATTGTGCACAATATGGTACTAAGGGCTGATTCCCCTAAGTACGAGTAGAAAGGGTCCATAGTCTTATGACTGTTAAAGGTTTCAAGTATAACCCTTGTTAACCTAGGACATAGTTCAAGGTCTTATGACCCTCAGAAATCTTTTGATTCTTGTTACTCATTCTTGATTCAAAAGTTGAGCTTTTATTTCAGAAGTCTTTAATTCACTCGCATGTTATTATACATTATTTTTTCATTATTTTACTTGTGGGCAATAGTGCTCACTCTTGCGTAATAATAACATTGCAGTTAAGAACGAAAGGTCCGACGAGCCTTCTACTAGCAAAGGCAAGGGCAAGATTAACAAGTGATGAAGACTTGTTGTTTTATATGATGATGTATTTCGCTTAAGACTTAAGTTAATGATGTTGTTTAAGACTTATTTGTTTATGTTTCCGCACAGATGTTTAAGGTTAGTATGACCTGGGATTATGTTTATTATTCAGATGTTGTAACCCCATAAGGGGAAGATTTATTTCTATCTATTGCATGGTTTGCATTTATTATGGGTAGATAGATAGATGATATTTGTACAGTGAACACCAAATCCCGTGGAATCGAAGTACCTGAATTTGGGGGTGTCACAAGTTGGTATCAAAGCCAGGTTATGAACCTTAGGTGGGGGGAGCGACCTTAGGTAATAGCCTTATAGAAAAAATATAGTGATGGAAAACTCTTATCGAGTTCTAGGAAATGAATTTTTGTAATTCATTGAAGGTAATAAAGGGCTTTATGTGCTTATGTGTTAAATTATGTGCTCACTAGTACGACTTAGTAACTAAAACTCGAAATTTTGTTGTCAGGATGTCTGACGTTGGAGGAACTAGTCGAGCTGGGGAGGAGGAACCCCGAGTACCTACAGTACCTACAGAGGAGGAACCCCGAGACATTCATGTCATTAGGGAACAGTTGGTACAGAGGGAGTCATCTCCATTGATCACCGTTGTTGGTCGTCGAGCATGAACTCCGAGACTGATCCTGAGGAGGATCCTGAGGAGGAATTTGACGAGGAAGAGGAAGAAGAGGAGTTTCCATAGCACTCCATTGATGCTGAGATGTACGACACATTATACGAATGTAACGTGGAGTTACGAGATGAGGTCTAGGATCTGACTGAGCGGGCTATTATTCAGCAGATTACTCTAGAACAGAAGGAGAGGGAGTTTTTGACTCTTCACTCACGAATGGGAAATGTAGAATGGGATTTGGTCCACGAGAAGGGTCAAACCGAAGATAAGACCAAAGAGATAGAGAAGCTGAAGAAGGAACTGAAGGAAAGCTCTGAAAGGCTGATCATAGCAGAGGAAGGGTGGGTAAGAGAGTCACGTCGTGCTGATCTTGCAGAAGAGGATGGTCGTGCAAAGAAGGCGAAGCTTGGTGAGACATACTCTACACTTAATCATGCAATGGATGAGGCCCAGGATCGAGTTTTGGGGTACCCCATCTAGTTCGAAGGACTTCCATCGTATATGCTGGATTGTAGGACGATGTCTCGCATCGTGGAAGAGGAGCGTAGCAAGGCTATTCAAATACTTGACGATAAAGGATAGAATTTGTTTAATTATGTGATAAACTTATTTGGTATTTAGATGTAAATTCAGATGTTGTTTATGAACAAAGGAATATTTTAATATTTTAAACTCGTGGATTTTTTATCTCGTGATAGTTGATGTAAATAGCGTTGATGCTATCGCTTTGATGTTAAAACTTTTGATTTGAATTAATATATATTAAGTTGTTTGAGATGATGTGTTAAATAATTATATTAAATTGTTGAGTTAAGTCTTAACTATTTAGAGAATTTAATAGAGATTTAATAAGCATATATTTTAATAGAATTATGCCGCCAAGAAGAAGACAACAACGTCAACCAAATTTCGTGGAAGAGTCAACAAATAACAACAATAATGCCAATGCTAATCCCGTTCAGCAGTTGGTTAACTTATTAACTGGAGCAATGAATAATCAACCTCAAGCTCCACCAAATACTACGTTTAAAGATTTCAAGGTGGTGGGACCGCCAGAGTTTAAAGGTTCCATGAACCCGATCGAGGCTCAAATTTGGGTTATGGAGATGGAGAAGGTTTTCGACGTTGCTAGGGTTAGAGAAGACCAGAAGACCGCTTTTGCAACATTTATGTTGAAGTCTGAAGCTAGCTATTGGTTGCAAGCAAACAAAGTTCGTGGAGGTGAAGGTGTAATTACTTGGGAAAGATTTAAAGAGATGTTCTTCGAGATGTATTTCCCGACCAGCTCACAGAACCAGATGGAGGTTCAATTTCTATAATTGAAGCAAGGGAATATGACCTTACCTGATTATGCAGCTAGATTCAACGAGTTGGCGAGGTTCGCCCCGCATCAAGTACACACGGACGAGAGAAAAGCCAGAAGATTTGAACAAGGACTAAAGCCCTGGGTATATAGTAAAGTATCAATGTTTCAGATAAACACTTTTGCCGGAGTACTGGAAAAGGCCATCCTCGCTGAAGGTGGAAGCGATACAGTGACCAAGTACAATCAAGATCAGAAGAAGAAGAAGAGTGAAAGTGAAGGAAATAACAAGGCTAGTGGAAGTGGCACAGAAAGTGGAAATTTTAATAAGAAGAAAAGGTGGAATGACAACTCATCATCGGGGAATCAACAAGGAAGTCAAGAGAAAAGAATCAAAGCATGCCCGACCTGCAGGGAAAGCTCATCCGGGAGTTTGTATGAAGGGGGAAAAGAGTGTGCTACAATTATGGTCGAGAAGGCCACATATCACCTAACCGTCCTAACCCAAAGAAGGGTGCTTGTTTCACTTGTGGTTCAAGGACCATCTCGCAAGAGATCGTCCCTAAGAAGGATCGGAGGGTCACGATCGAGGAAAAACCGGGAAACAACAAAGGAAAATGCCTTAACTATCACCGGACCAACCTTAACAAACCGAATCGACCGCCAGACTTTTCAACACGACGGTGCAGATGCGATTCAGTCTCGTGATGTGGTGTCAGGTATCATTCCGATCAATAAAATTAATGCTTATGTTTTATTTGATCCGGGTGCTACTTGCTCCTTTATACCCGATGACTTTGCTAATAGTTTAGATTTGCTTAAAGATGAGTTGGAATATCCCATGAACATAGAAATTGCGAATAGAGAGATAATCCTCATTAGAAATGCGTGTATAAGAACTGTAGAGTGGATATTAAGGGTAATATCATGAACGTAGATCTTATCCCTATTCGACTTGGGGAATTTGACGTTATATTGGGAATGGACTGGTTATTCAATTACGGGGCTGTAATTGATTGCCAAAAGAAGCGATAAACCTTATGACTCAAAAAAGGTGGTGTTTTATAGGTAGCAAGTCGCCTAGACAAGCAAGTTGTCTCGACGATGATGCAGTGCCGTAAGTTATTAAGACAAGGTCAGTAGGATACTTAGCTTACATAGTCGACAGTCGAAAAGAGAATCCGAAGGTAGAAGAAATATCGATTGTGAGGGACTTCGTCGACGTATTTCTAGACGATTTGCCAGGACTTCCACCAGATAGAGAGGTAGATTTCGTGATCGATTTGGCGCCCGGAACTGCTCCAATATCGAAGGCACCATACCGAATGGCACCAGTAGAGATGAAAGAATTAATGGTACAACTACAAGAATTACTGGACAAGAAGTACATTCAACCGAGCAGCATATCGTATCACGTGGGGAGGCGCCGTGTTATTTGTGAAAAAGAAGGACGGATTGATGCGGCTCTACATTGACTACAGAGAACTGAATAAGGTCACGATTAAGAACAGATATCCATTACCGAGGATCGACGACCTATTTGATCAATTGAAGGAAGCAAGATACTTTTCCAAGATAGACTTGAGAAGCGGTTATCATCAACTGAAGGTGAGACCAGAGGATGTACCGAAGACAGCGTTCAGAATGCAATATGGTCACTACGAATTTTTGGTAATGTCATTTGGTCTAACGAATGCTCCTGCAGCATTTATGGGATTAATGAATGGTGTGTTCAAACCGTTTTTGGACAAGTTTGTAGTGGTATTTATAGATGATATTTTGGTATATTCGAAAACCAAGGAAGAACACTAAGAGCATTTGAGATTAACGTTGGAGGTATTGAGAAGGGAAAAGTTGTATACTAAGTTTTTGAAATGTGAATTTTGGATCGAGCGAGTATAATTTCTTGGTCACGTGATCGATAAAGACGGAATTTCGGTAGATCCATCAAAAGTAGATGCCGTGATTAACTGGGATCAGCCGAGGACGCCGTCAGAAGTACGAAGTTTTCTTGGATTGGCAGGATATTACTGAAGGTTCATACAAGACTTTTCCAAGATCGCAACTCCGTTAACAAAATTAACTCGAAAAGCTGTGAAATTTTTTTGGATGGAGAAGTGTGAAGAAAGTTTTCAAGAATTGAAGAAGAGGTTGAGTACAGCTCCTGTGTTGTCTCTTCCGGACGATACACATGAAATTTTGTTGTTTATAGTGATGCATCGCATAAAGGACTTGGTACGTGTCTTGATGCAAAATGGCAAAGTCATTGCAGTATGCATCACGACAAATTGAAGGATTACGAGAAGGGATATCCACCCACGACTTGGAGTTAGCTGCAGTTGTTTTTGCTTTGAAAATTTGGAGGCACTATCTCTACGGGGAGAAGTGTGAAATATATACGGACCACAAAAGTCAAAAATATATTTTCACGCAGAAGGATTTGAATATGCGTCAAAGAAGATGGTTGGAATTAATTAAGGATTACGATTGTGAAATTTTATACCATCTGGGTAAAGCAAATGTGGTTGCCGACGCCTTAAGTAGAAAGGGTCGAGAGAAATTGATGATGTTGACTGCTCAGGAGGAGCTAATTTCAGAAATGGAGAAAATGGAGTTGGAAGTGAAGTATCCTATGGAAATTAATGAGAAGTTATTTCAGATGTAATATGGTACAACCCTACTAGATAAAGTTAAAGAGGCTCAACTTCAGAACGATGAATGTAAAAAGGTGACAAAGAAGATATCTGAAAGAACTGAACCAAGATTCAAGCTGGATAAGGAAGGAATACTGAGATTCGAGAGTAGAATTTGGGTACCACCAGTCATAGAGATTAAGGAAGATATTTTGAGCGAGGCTCATAGTTCACGATATTTGATTCACCCTGGTAGTACCAAGATGTATCAAGATCTTCGACAACATTTCTGGTGGCCGAATTTGAAACGTGATGTTGCAGAATGTGTTGCCAAGTGTCTGACCTGTCAGAAAGTGAAAGCAAAACATCAGAGACCGAGTGGATTGCTAAAACCGTTGGAGATCCCAGAATGGAAATGGGAACATATTACAATGGACTTCGTGGTTGGCCTTCCGACGACTCAGAAAGGCTACGACGCAGTATGGGTTATCGTTGACCAACTGACGAAATTCGCACACTTCCTTCCGATAAAAATCAGATTCAACTTAGATCAGTTGGCGAGGTTATACGTAAAAGAGATTGTTTCGAGGCACGGAGTTTCGGTGTCAATTGTTTCTGATAGAGATCCGCGCTTTACATCAAATTTCTAGAAACGTCTTCAGGAATGCATGGGTACGCAATTGCTAATGAGTACATCATATCACCCTCAGACAGATGGACAGAGCGAAAGAACGATTCAGACATTAGAAGATATTCTATGAGCTTGTGTGATGGACTTTAAAGGAAATTGGGATGATCACCTACCGCTCGTGGAGTTCGGCTACAACAACAGTTACCACGCTAGTATAGGCATGCCGCCTTATGAAGCGTTATATGGCAGAAAGTGCAGAACTCCACTTTATTGGGATGAAGTTGGCAAAAGACAATTGCTAGGGCCAGAATTGGTACAGTAGACAACAGAAATAGTCAAGGTGATCCGAGCACGACTGGTAGCAGCTCAAGATAGACATAAGAAATACGTTGATCCACATCGTAAAAATATCGAATTTGAATCAGGTAGTTATATTTTCTTGAAGGTCTCTCCCTGGAAGGGGAAGATCAGGTTCGGAAAGAAAGGGAAATTAAGCCCAAGATTTATTGGACCATTTGAAGTATCTTGCGAAGAATCGAGAAGTCACATATGAGGTAGCCTTACCTCCAACACTCGAGAATGTCCACAACGCCTTCCACGTTTCGTATTATACCCCTACAAAACCCGATTACAAGCATGTAATTGAATACGAACCCTACATTTTGAAAAAGACTTATCTTACGAAGAAATTCTCGCTCAAATTGTCGACACAAAAAGAACAAGTTCTCGTAAATAAAGTAATACCTTCATTAAGGTAATTTGGAGGAACCACAACGTCAAGAAGCTACGTGAGAACTCAAGAGAATATGATGAAGAATTACCCTTATTTATTTAATTAAATTATGTGTTAAGCGATTACGGGGGGACGTAATCTTTGTAAGGGGGGAATGTAATGTAATTGAAAAATTATTGAGTCATGATTCTGGGGACATAATCCTTTTAAGGGGGAAAGATGTGATGAAACGAGATTTTGTAATTTAATTTTAATATTTATTGAATTAAATAAATAATTTCGATGATTTAATTATTAGATTAAATAATTAATTGATGCAATTGTGATAGATTAATTTAATGATATGTGTTATATTTATTAATTTAATGTGGAGAATATTTATTATTCAAGTATGTATTTATGTGAGCTTATTGAATTTAAAGAAATATTTAATAAGCCTAATGTTATTTTAATTAATGTAATAATTAATTAGAGATTAATAATTTGATAGTATTAATTAATGAAAAATTAATTATATGATTATGTGAATTAATGATAAATTATTATATTTTATTTAAATTAAATAAAATAAAATATTTGAATTATTGTGTAAGGGTGTGACATGATTTAAACTATAAGATAAAAGAGTTATTAAATTAAATGGGATTAAGTCTTTTAAAGCTAGCCAAACACGGCGTTAATGGGAGTTGAGGACAGTTAACCCATGATTGGGTAACTGACCACAACGCATCAGTTCCTTCCTGTATTAGTACGACGTCTTCTTTATTCCTTTCATTATTGCTAAGTCTAGAAAATATTCAGAGAGAGAGCTTGAGAATTGTCAGAGAGAATTAAGATTTTGAGAAGGACACTAAGAGTGGGTAATTGAAGAAACATCTGAGTTTTCTAATCTACACCTTACACTCAGGGTAATCTCCTCCTTCTCAAATTATAAATTACGTTATTAAAGTTTTTATGAATATGGCTTTCAAAGTTCTATAAGGTCTCTGTATTTATAAAGGGTATGGATTATGTGTTGTATATGTATTAAATGTTATCAAATCGTATTCAATTATATATTATTATCATGTCATCTTATGAAAATACGTCGATATATGTTGCTTTCAAAACTTATGAAAATTTTGGCCATATATATATACGTAAATTTAATGTGTCAAACATAAATTTTTTGTAAAATTTATACTCGTATATTATTATGCATGTTAATATGAAGAGACCAAACTTTAAATGAATGGATTCGATGTTAAAACGAATCAAGTAGTATTAATTTTCATGATTTATGTTCAAAACCTTCAAGAACATCAAGAATAGTGAAATTTACATATTTTAATTATGTAATTATGTGTTTTAATGGATTAAAATCATTATATAAATGTTGGGTAATGATTATGTATGAATTATATCATGTGGGTTTGATTAAATTCGTGTAGTAATAATTTAATTGGAGTTTTTGGCTGTGTTCTGCAATTTTTCGCGTGTTGCGAAATGCAGTTTACGTTCGTTCAAGCCATGCGCCGCCTCTGATCTTTAATTCCTTAATTCCCATTCTAGCATCATATGCAGTCTCAAGTCTTAAATTGCAAGTCTTACCACAACGCCGTAAAGGCACAAGGCTTAGTATAAAAAAGTGGCATACAGCGCCATTAAGCAAATTTCCAAAAATGAATTATTTTTAAATGTTCAAGTCTAACAATGTGATAGCAACTTAAATTAAAGAACATAGAGATATGTTAGAAGTATAATGAGATATTAAAATAGATACTTAACATGTAAATAATATAATTGCATGTGGATTGAATTATTGAATACATAATTAGCTTGTTATTCATGAAGTGTAAATTATATGACATTAAGTGTAATAAATTGACTAAGTATAGTCATAATTGAGTTAGACTAAAAGAAATGAACGTTTGATGATTAGTTAAGTTATAATTAACTTGGTTTTGTGAATGTAAATGGTATGTAGATTAAAATTCAAGGAACGTGTTTAATTAATTAGTAATTACGCATTTAGACAAGTTTCCTAACCCTACTTGTTATCATTATTCAAGTTTAAAATCAAGTTCATTTTTTATGTTAAAGATTAATTATCTTTTCAAAGTATGATTCTCATTATACAATAATTGTTCTATTGTATACCTATTGAGATTGTTATTCATTTTAAATATCATTCATTGTTGAACCTTGTTAGACTAGCTTAATCCTTATTGATTCAACTAATCCATAGTTGATGAACGTTTTAAATTCAGAACCCTTATTGATTCATCCAAACCAAATTTCCTTTGGTGCGGACTCTAATGTCAAACCGAGATGAACAACCTCGCAAAGGGGATTTACTTACTTATCGTTAGCGTTAAGATATTGTGCATGATGATGGTACTAAGGGTTGATCCCCTAAGTACGAGTAGAAAAGGTCCATAGTCTTAATGACCATTAAAGGTTTCAAGTATAACCCTTGTTAACCTAGGACATAGTTCAAGGTCTTATGACCCTCAGAAATCTTTTGATTCTTGTTACTCATTCATGATTCAAAAGTTGAGCTTTTATTTCAGAAGTCTTTGATTCACTTGTATGTTATTATACATTGTTATTTCATTATTTTACTTGTGGGAAATAGTGCTCACTCTTGCGTAATAATAACATTACAGTTGAGAACGAAAGGTCTGACGAGCCTTCTACTAGCAAAGGCAAGGACAAGATTAACAAGTGATGAAGACTTGCTATTTTATATGATGATGTATTTCTATTTAAGACTTAAGTTAATGATGTTGTTTAAGACTTATTTGTTAATGTTTTCGCACAGATGTTTAAGGTTAGTATGACCTGGGATTATGTTTATTATTCAGATGTTGTAACCCCATAAGGGGAGGATTTATTTCTATCTATTGCATGGTTTGCATTTATTATAGGTAGATATATAGATGATATCTGTACAGTGAACACCAAATCCCGTGGAATCGAAGTACTTGGATTTGGGGGTGTCACATCATAAGGATTAATTGATTATTTTTAGTGGTTAGCCAAACAAGCCTTATGGCTTTTGATTTTCAAATAAAATATAACTGATGTCAGTTAAAGTTAGAATTATATTATATATTTAATACCTATATTATTATTATACGTTATATTGTTAGTACGTAGTTAGAGTTAGGGAGAAAGAACTCAGTGGAAGAGAAGAAGAGAGTTTACAGAGAGAAAAGAAGAGAGGAAGGAAGGCTAGAGAATTTGAGAAAAGAATTGGGGAAAAGAAGCTTGATAATCAAAAGGATAGCCATCATCTTCTTAATCAAAGGTAGGATATTAATCATTGTATTTTATTTTTAAAGTTTAGTTTTCTTCTCCAAAAAAGTTCTCTGTAAATAATTATGGATGATGAATTTCTTGTGTATATAGCTTTAGATGATGATTGTTGTTGTAAAACTGTTTTAATAGGTTATGTATGATTATAATCAATTACTTTATGTATGTATGTAAATTGTGAAGAAAAATATATCACGGTGAGTTCATATGAAAATATATATTAATATGGCTTAGTTTAAAGTAAAAATTAAGGTTTAATTAATTATTAAATTGATAAATTGACTATTGAATTTGATAGAGTATATATAATCATAACTATGGTATTTTGAATTTACTGTTTTGATTGAAAAACAAAATCACAGTGTTGATTTTCATTAAAAACGTCAAAAATGGAGTTTTTATCAAAAACAATGAAATTGGGTGTTGTAAATTTGATGTTTATGTTATTGTATGGGTAGAATCATGCTAGGAACCTTTGCAATATGTTTACGTGAAGTCTCTGTATATATTACATGTAATTAGTTTGTTAGATTAGAGCTTGTAGGCCAATTCGGCATTTTGTTCATGCTGTTACCGAGCTTGGTCGTCGAATTCTTGAGTTTGGCGCCGCATTTCTTGCCCAAATAAGTTGTTAGTTTCACAACAAGCAAGACCGACGCCACACCGCAACGCCAATCGCTGGCTCGCGATGATCACATATGAAGCTGTTACCAATACATATGGCATTATGTAACAATATGACCAACCATGTAAAGCCAATCGTGAAATGTGTATGAAAGTTAGCGTAATGGTTTGACAGTTTTAGTTTATTACACAAATTTTGAAAATAAATGTTATGCGTTAATAATAGGACTATTAAATGATGAATTTAGTAGTACTAAACTAAGAATGAGCATGTTATAAAGGGTTAACTAGTATTAACGTAATTCGATTATGTGAATTGATAATTAAACCTACATTATGTATATACTTGTTTATATAGATATAAAGTGTTAGTAATGACTAATTATGTCATGATGACATATGTATAGGGTATTGATTGAAGTTGTAAGGTTTAGCTTGTGCTCAAGGAAAGTTTTCTAACTCCATACTTTCATTGAGTTAGTTGTTTATGTAAGTTCTCTAACTCTAACACTTCATTGTGCAAGTTTAATTTCGTTGAGTACATTATTGTTTTTAATTCAATTTCAATTACACAAGTGGCTAACTCTGCACTTTCGTAGAGCTAGATGGTTTATTATTGAGGAAGCTCTTGTATCTAATTGTTCATAGGGATGCAAGTATTCTAAATCGTATATTTAGTATTGAGCAAGTTTCTTTAATATGTAACTTGTTATTTAGCATGCAATCGCTATATTTTAATATTCTAGTGTTAAACAACTTTATCGTTCAAATTACTATTCATTATGCATGCTTGGTATCCAATTATCAATAACTCTGACTTAATATTGTTTAAAGCAAATTATGTTATGATTATTCAATGTTTATGCTATTAGATTATTCCTAAAGCATTATATTAATTTACAAATATCGATTCAGTTATGATTATTCCATAGCCTACAGTTAGTTCTTTTGTATTCAACTAATCCTTAGTTGATGATCGTTGAATTCTAAATTACCCTGTAATATATCCAAACCAAACTTACTTTGGTGCGGACTTGTATTCTAAATACTGAGATGAACAACTCTTTTATTAGAGGTTTTCGCTTAGCGTTGAAATGGTTATGCACAATACATTATACGAAGGGTTGATCCCCCTAAGTACGTGGAGTCCTTATAGTCTTATGGCTATTAAAGTTAAATTTGAAAGATTACTTATAACTGTGGACATGATTCGTGGTCATTAGACCCTCAGTAGTATGTTTAAAAATGTTAATAGAACCTATCATTCAGTTCTATTGAGCCTATTCTTGCAAATGTTGTAATGTTGTAAAGTTATTCATTCTTATTTCAAGTGAGCCTTGTTTGCTCACTCTTGCATATTATATACTTATTGTAGCTAAGGTTGAAAAGGTTAATGAACCTACCACTAGCAAAGGAAAGGGAAAAATATACAAGTGATGAAGACTTGTAATTTTATTTTATTGTTATAGATTTTTGAATGATGTAATAATTTAATTTCCGCATTTAAATGATTGTAATTAAAGTTTAGATAACCTGAAAGATTTTTATTTAAGTTTAATCCTGTATGGGCAGGTTTTTATTATTCAATTTTATTATAATTGGGTAGTTAGAAATGAATGTTTTGATTAAGTGAACACCAAATCTTGAGGAAATGAAGTACTAGGATTTGGGGGTGTCACAGGTTGGTATCAAAGCCTTAGGAAATGAACCTTAGGTGGGGAAAAGCCTTAGGAAGTAACCTTTGAAAAGATAGTGGTGATTAACTCTTATCGAGTTTTAAGGAAGAAGTAATAAAACACTTATGTGCTTATGTGTTTATAGTTTATGTACTCGTGAGTGTCGAGTAAGAATGATTAATAACTAAAACTTTAAAATTTTGTTGTCAGGATGGCTAATGTCGGAGAATCCAGTCAGGCTAGGGAGGAGGGACCTCAAATGCCTATAGAGGAGGAGCCTCGTGACATTCAGGTAGTTTGGGAACAACTACTGCCACGGGAGTCAACCCCGTTGGTCACAGTAGTTGAAGATGAGGATGATGACGTAGAAAGGGATGAGGAGGATCCCATTGAGTTGCCACAGGAGGATGAGGATGACGAGGACGAAGAGGAGGAGACTCCACTAACCTCGATGGTTGCTCGTATGTACGATGAAGTCTACGACCGTAACGTAGAACTTCAGGATACGATTGAGGAGTTGCAGCAGATATTAGCTGAACAACAAACTGCAATGACACAAAAGGACGGCGAGATCCAGGATCGTGAGGAACGACTGACAAATGCCGAGGAGAAACTAGTACAGACTGAAGGAGAAAAAGAACAATTGATCGAGGTGGTCGCTGAACTGAAGAACAAGCTGAAGGAAGAAGTTACCAAGAGGGCGAGAGCTGAAGATGCATACGAGGAAGCTCTTCAACGAACTGGAAGAGTAGTAAGGAACTCACAGGCAAAGAGGATGAAGATTGAAGAGATGGATAAAGTATTTAACACCATAATTAATCAAGCTCAAGATCAGGTCATGGGATATCCTATTCAGTTCGAGACACTGCCATCATACGTATTAGATTACAGAACAATGTTTCGGGTCATGGAGGATGAATGTGATAGGGCTAAGAAGAATCTTAATAGAACATCGTAGTTGTTGTACGATGAATGAAAGGTTAAATAAATTGTAAATCCCAAGTGTTATGTAACCTATGGGATATGACTATGATGTTGTCCTAAAACTTTTATAGTTCAGGAAAGTAATGTAAATAGCAGTGATGCTATTGTTTTATGTTTTTTTAAAAAAAAGGTTTTGAATAAATGAAAGTTGTTACTTTATTCAAAGTGTTATGTGTTATGTGGTTATTTCTTTTGGAGGCAAGTTAAGTAGAAATTTCTCAACAGAGTTGAATAATAATCTAATGAATGTATTTTAACAGAATATGCCTCCCAAACGTCAACCACCATGACAGAGAACCACTGAAGGAACCAATAACGATAATATGGATGGTAACCCCGTTCAACAACTAGTGACGCTACTAACAGGAGCGTTGCGGAATCAACCACAAAACTAAGGTACAACGTTTAAGGATTTCAAGGCGATTGGACCACCTGAATTCCGTGGGTCCATGAATCCAGTCGAAGCACAGACCTAGATTATGGAGATAGAAAAGGTATTTGATGTCGTTAGGGTAGAGGATGATCAGAAGACTGCTTTCACAACATTTATGTTGAAAGCAGAAGCTAGTTATTTGTGGCAGGCCAATAAAACTCGTGAAGGGCCAGGAGTGACGACCTGGGATAGGTTCAAGGAGTTGTTCTTCGAGACCTATTTCCGGAGAGTTCAAGAGTCGATTAGAAGTGCGCTTTACGGAATTAAAGCGAGAACGATGACAAGATCTCGAGTATGCTTAGAAAATTCAACGAATTGGCGAGGTTTGCTCCATATCAGTTCAGTACAGACGAACGTAAGGCGAAGAGATTTGAACAGGGGACCAAGCCTCGGGTCAGATGAGAAGGTTTCCTGTTCCAATTGAAGACGTTTGCAGCAGTGATGGAGAAGGCTGTACTCACTGAAGGTGGAGGCGAGGCAGTGACAAAGTTCAATCAGGAACAGAAGAAGAAGAAGAATGAGAATGAGATTCAGAATGGAGGTGGTGGTGGTGGAAACAACAACAACAGTTTAAAGAGGAAGTGGAATGGGAACATGGGTGCTGGAAACCAGCAAGGTAACCAGCAAAACAAAAAGTTTGAAGCATGTACGACATGCGGGAAATTTCACAAGGGTGCGTGCTTGATGGGGAAACGAGTTTGCTTCAATTGTGGCCAGTAGGGTCATATTTCCCCAAATTGCACTCAACCGAAGAAGAATGTATGCTTCACGTGCGGATCTAAGGATCACTTTGCTCGTGAGTGCCCTAAGAAGAAGGATGGAGTGACAACCAGAAGCAATGGGGGTAACAATGGAGGTACATGGGCGATTACAGGACCTGCAACATCAAACAAACCCACATCTAGAACCTTCAAGATGGCTGTCCAGGATGTTGTGCAATCAAAAGAGGTCGATTCAAGTATTATCCCAATCAATGATATAAATGCTTATGTATTATTCGATTCAGGTGCTACTTGTTCGTTTATATCTGATGAATTTGCTAAGAGGATAGAATTGGCTAGTGAAGAACTGAATTTTCCTTTGAACATAGAAATTGCGAATAAGGAAGTAATCCCTATTAGATTAGTATACAAGAACTGTAGGGTGAACATTAAGGAAAATATCTTTATGGTAGATTTGATTCCGATTAGACTTGGAGAGTTTGATGTTATTTTGGGAATGGATTGGCTGTTCAAATATGGAGCGGTAATTGATTACCAAAAGAAGTGTGTAAACCTTATGACTCCGTCAAAGGTAGTATTCTATGGTAGCAAGTCTCCTAAACAAATGAAATGTCTTACGATTATGCAGGCCAAGAAATTGTTGAGTCAAGGCTGTGTGGGATATTTATCTTACATAGTCGATACTCAGAAGAAGAATATAAAACTGGAAGAAATACCAGTAGTGAGGAAATTTAAAGACGTGTTTCTAGAGGATTTGCTAGGACTTCCTCCTAACAGAGAAATTGAGTTCGTGATCGACTTAGCGCCGGGAATAACAACGATATCGAAGGCCCCGTACAGAATGGCTCCGGTAGAAATGAAGGAACTGATGGTATAGTTGCAAGAATTGCTAGACAAGAAGTATATTCAACCAAGCGTATCGCCGTGGGGAGCGCTGGTTTTATTCGTGAAGAAGAAGGATGGGTCGATGTGTCTTTGCATTGATTATAGAGAATTGAACAAAGTCACTATTAAAAACAAATACTCGTTGCCAAGAATAGATGACTTGTTTGATCAGTTTAAGGTTGCTAAATACTTTTCAAAAATAGATTTGAGAAGTGGGTATCACCAGTTGAAAGTGAGGAAGAAGGATATACCACGAACGACATTCAGAACTCGGTTTGGACATTACGAGTTTTTGGTGATGTCTTTTGGTTTAACCAATGCACCTGCTGCATTCATGGATTTGATGAATAGGGTGTTTAAACCATTCTTAGACAAGTTTGTAGTGGTATTCATTGACGACATTCTAGTGTATTCCAAAACTCAAGAAGAACACGTGGAACACTTACGTTTGACATTGGAAACACTAAGAAAGGAAAAGTTGTATGCAAAATTCTCTAAGTGCGAATTTTGGCTAGATCGTGTACAATTTTTGGTTCATGTGATTGACAAAGATGGGATTTCAGTGGATCCTTCAAAAGTGGAAGCTGTAATCAATGGGGAACAACCAAGAACACCGTCAGAAGTGAGGAGTTTCTCGGGACTGGCCGGTTATTATAGAAGATTTATTCAAGATAGTCACTCCGCTAACAAATTTGACAAAGAAGGCTGTAAAATTTGTTTGGACAGAAAAGTGTGAAGAAAGTTTTTAAGATTTGAAGAAAAAGTTAAGTATGGCACCTGTGTTGGGATTACCAGATAATACAGGAAATTTTGTGGTGTATAGTGATGCCTCACACAAAGGATTGGGTTGTGTTCTGATGCAGAACGACAAAGTTATTGCATATGCGTCAAGACAACTGAAGGATTATGAGAAAGGATATCCGACTCATGATTTAGAATTGGCTGCAGTTGTATTTGCTCTGAAGATATGGAGACATTATCTCTATGGAGAGAAATGTGAAATCTACACAGATCATAAGAGTCTAAAGTATATTTTCACTCAGAAAGACCTGAACATGCATTAAAGAAGATGGATGGAATTGATTAAAGATTACGATTGTGAGATCTTTTATCATCCGGGCAAAGCGAATGTGGTTGCAGATGCTTTAAGCAGGAAAGGTCGGGAAAAGTTGATGCTAATAACAACTCAGGAAGAGCTCATTTTAGCAATGACAAAACTGGAGTAGGAAATCAAATTTCCAAAAGAATCCGATGAATAACTATTCCAGATAGAAGCTGGTCCAACTTTAGTGGACAAAGTGAAGGATGCTCAACTACAAGATGAAGAGTGCAGGAAAATCAAAGAGAATCTGATTAAGGGTAGCGATGTAAAATACAAAATCGATACCAAAGGACTACTACGGTTTGAGGGAAGAATCTGGGTTCGAGTAGTACCAGATATTAGAGAGGAAATCTTAACTGCAGCACACAGCTCAAGATATTCAATTCATCTAGGAAGTACGTAGATTTATCAAGATTTACGCCGACATTTTTGGTGGTCGAATATAAAAAGGGACGTTGCAAAATGCGTAGCAAAATGTTTGACATGTCAAAGAGTCATGGCTGAACACCAAAGACCCAGCAGATTACTTCAATCGTTGGAAATACCGGAATGGAAGTGGGAACACATCACGATGGATTTTGTGGTGGGTCTTCCAACTACTCAGAGAGGATGTGATGCGATTTTGGTGATAGTGGACAAACTGACAAAATCAGCGCACTTTTTACCAATAAAGATTAGATTCAATCTTGATCAGTTGGCAAGATTGTACGTTAAAGAGATCGTTTCTAGGCATGGAGTGTCAGTGTCAATTGTGTCCGATAGAGATCCGCGATTTACGTCAAAATTTTGGAAGAAACTACAAGAATGTATGGGAACACAGTTGCGAATGAGTACGGCTTATCATCCGCAAACAGATGGCCAAAACGAACGAACAATCCAGACATTGGAAGATATGCTGAGAACATGCATCATGGACTTTAAAGGAAGCTGGGAAGAACATTTACCGTTGGTGGAGTTTGCCTATAACAACAGTTACCACGCGATCATCGGCATGCATCCTTACGAGGCATTGTACGGCAGAAAGTGTAGAACTCCACTGTGTTGGGATGAAGTCGGTGAACGCCAACTGTTAGGACCAGAACTGGTGCTACAAACTGCAGAAGTTGTGAAACTTATAAGGACAAGATTGATAGCAGCCCAAGACAGACAAAAAAAGTATGCTGATCAACACAGACAAGATCATGCATTCGATGTAGGAACTTTTGTATTCCTAAAAGTTTCTCCTTGAAAGGGGAAAATTCATTTCGGTAAAAAGGGAAAGCTAAGCCCAAGGTTTATTGGACCCTTTGAAGTGCTGCGAAGAGTGGGAGAAGTGGCTTACGAGGTAGCTCTACCTCCAGAGTTGGAAAACATTCACAATGTTTTTCACATTTCGGTGTTACGACCGTATAAACCCGACTACAAACACGTGATCGAGTACGAACCGTTGCAGTTCGAGAAAGATTTGTCTTATGAAGAGGTTCCTATCCAGATAGTCGACATGAAAGAACAAGTGCTCATGAATAAAGTGATACCTTCTATGAAGGTGATATGGAGGAACCACAATGCTGAAGAAGCTACATGGGAACTCGAAGATAAAATGATAAAAGATTACCCTGAGTTGTTTGTTTAATCTGTGTCTTCGATTCTGGGGACAAAATCTTTGTACGTAGGGAAGAATGTAACGAATGTATTGTTTGAGTTGTGATTCTGAAGACATAATCCTTGTAAGGAGGGAATGATGTAACATTTCAGAATTTTAAATTATAATATTAAATATTTATTGATTTATATAAGTATTTAATGGATATGTTTATTGTTGAATAAATAATTGTACAATTTGAGTTGATGTGGTTTAGTTAATTATTTGTTGAATAAATAATTAAGGAGATTATTGATTTATATAAGTATTTAATAGATATGTTATTGTTGAATAAATAATTGTTCAATTTGAGTTGATGTGGTTTAGTTAATTATTTGCTTGAATAAATAATTAAGGAGCTAAGAAAATTAATTGTTATGAGATTATATACTAATTTAATTTAATAATTAAGTTAGAGAGCTAATAATGATTAAATGAATTATAATATTTTAATTAGAATTTGTAATTAAAATAAGGTGTTAGTTGGTTAAATAAATTTATAATTATAAAGAAAATTATAATTATGTGGGAATGATTTATGTGTTAAAGTAATTTAATAGATTAGTATTTGAATTGATTAAATTGATTATTTAATTTATTAGAAGTGTGACAAATAACCTTGCTATAAAGGAGTTATTAAAATAAATTAAAGGAGTTTAATTCAATTTTTGCCAAACAAGGCCTAATGCCTATTAAGTCTTTAATCTAATTGTGTTTTACCAAACAAGGCATAAGGATTAATTGATTATTTTTAGTGGTTAGCCAAACAAGCCTTATGGCTTTTTATTTTAAAATAAAATATAACTAATGTCAGTTAAAGTTAGAATTATATTATATATTGAATACCTATATTATTATTATACATTATATTGTTAGTACGTAGTTAGAGTTAGGGAGAAAGAACTCAGTGGAAGAGAAGAAGAGAGTTTACAAAGAGAAAAAAAGAGAGGAAGGAAGGCTAGAGAATTTGAGAAAGGAATTGGGGAAAAGAAGCTTGATAATCAAAAGGATACCCATCATCTTCTTAATCAAAGGTAGGATATTAATCCTTGTATTTTATTTTTAAAGTTTAGTTTTCTTCTCCAAAAAAGTTCTCTGTAAATAATTATGGATGATGAATTTCTTGTGTATATAGCTTTAGATGATGATTGTTGTTGTAAAACTGTTTTTCATAGGTTATGCATGATTATAATCAATTACTTTATGTATGTATGTAATTGTGAAGAAAAATATATCACAGTGAGTTCATATGAAAATATATATGAATATGGCTTAGTTTAAAGTAAAAATTAAGGTTTAATTAGTTGTTAAATTGATAATTGACTATTGAATCTGATAGAGTATGTATAATCATAACTATGGTATTTTGAATTTACTATTTTGATTGAAAAACAAAATCACAGTGTTGATTTTCATTAAAAACGTCAAAAATGGAGTTTTTATCAAAAACAATGAAATTGGGTGTTGTAAATTTGATGTTTATGTTATTGTATGGGTAGAATCATGCTAGGAGCCTTTGCAATATGTTTACGTGAAGTCTCTATATATATTACATGTAATTAGTTTGTTAGATTAGAGCTTTTAGGCCAATTTGACTTTTTTGTTCATCTTTGTTCTTGAGAGCTTGGTTCTTTGAATTCAGAGTTTGTATGGCAGCAATGTTGATTAACGATGTTAGTTTCCAGCCGCAAGACACGACGCCACCTTGGCATAATCACGACTTTGCGACTCGCCAAGTATGATTCTAGCTCAGTAGCCAATGGCAAACCATAGTAGTGTAAATTGTGGCCCCAGTATGAAAGTTAGATTTAATAGTCCAGCAGGTTTTAGTTTATTACACAAATTTTGAAAATAAATTTTATGTGTTAATAATAGGACAGTTAAATGATGAATTCAGTAGTATTAAACTAAGAATGAGCATGTTATCAATGGTTAACTAGTATTAACGTAATTCGATTATGTGAATTGATAATTAAACCTACGTGATGTATATACTTGTTTATATAGATATAAAGTGTTGGTAATGACTAATTATGTCATGATGACATATGTATAGGGTATTGATTGAAGTTGTAAGGTTTAGCTTATGCTCAAGGCAAGTTTTCTAACTCCATACTTTCATTGAGTTAGTTGTTTATGCAAGTTCTCTAACTCTAAAACTTCATTGTGCAAGTTTAATTTCGTTGAGTACATTATTGTTTTTAATTCAATTTCAATTACACAAGTGGCTAACTCTGCACTTTCGTAGAGCTAGATGGTTTATTATTGAGGAAGCTCTTGTATCTAATTGTTCATAGGGATGCAAGTATTCTAAATCATATATTTAGTATTGAGCAAGTTTCTTTAATATGTAACTTGTTATTTAGCATGCAATCGCTATATTTTAATATTCTAGTGTTGAACAACTTTATCGTTTAAATTACTATTCATTATGCATGCTTGGTATCCAATTATCAATAACTCTGACTTAATATTGTTCAAAGCAAATTATGTTATGATTATTCAATGTTTATGCTATTAGATTATTCCTAAAGCATGATATTAATTTACAAATATCGATTCAGTTATGATTATTCCATAGCCTACAGTTAGTTTTTTTGTATTCAACTAATCCTTAGTTGATGACCGTTGAATTCTAAATTACCCTGTAATGTATCCAAACCAAACTTACTTTGGTGTGGACTTGTATTCTAAATACTGAGATGAACAACTCCTTTATTAGAGGTTTACGCTTAGCGTTGAAATGGTTGTGCACAATACATTGTATGAAGGGTTGATCCCCCCAAGTACGTGGAGTCCTTATAGTCTTATGGCTGTTAAAGTTAAAGTTGAAAGATTACTTATAACTGTGGACATGATTCGTGGTCATTAGACCCTCAGTAGTATGTTTAAAAACGTTAATAGAACCTATCATTCAGTTCTATTGAGCCTATTTCTTGCAAATGTTGTAATGTTGTAAAGTTATTCATTCTTATTTTAAGTGAGCCTTGTTTGCTCACTCTTGCATATTATATACTTATTGCAGCTAAGGTTGAAAAGGTCAATGAACCTACCACTAGCAAAGGAAATGAAAAAATGTACAAGTGATGAAGACTTGTAATTTTATTTTATAGTTATAGATTTTTGAATGATGTAATAATTTAATTTCCGCATTTGAATGATTATTATTAAAGGTTAGATAACCTAGGAGATTTTTATTTAAGTTTAATCCTGTATGTGCAGGTTTTTATTATTCAATTTTATTATAATTGGGTAGTTAGAAATGAATGTTTTGATTAAGTGAACACCAAATCTTGAGGAAATGAAGTACCAAGATTTAAGGGTGTCACAGCTTTCTTCACACTTCTCTGTCCAAAAAAATTTCACACCTTTTCTAGTCAAATTCGTTAACGGAGTTGCGATCTTGGAAAAGTCTTGAATTAATCTTCTGTAATATCCTACTAATCCAAGAAAACTTCGTACTTCCGACGGCGTCCTCTGCTGATCCTAGTTAATCACGACTTCAACTTTGGATGGATCTACCGAAATTACATTTTTATCGATCACGTGCCCAAGAAATTGTACCCGCTCGATCTAAAATTCTTATTTTGAAAACTTGGCATACAACTTCTCCCTTCTCAACACCTCCAGCGTTAATTTCAAATGCTCTTTATGTTCTTCCTTAGTTTTTGAATATACCAAAATGTCATCTATAAATACCACTACGAACTTGTCCAAAAATGGAATGAACACATCATTCATTAGTCCCATAAATACTGTAGGAGTTTTCGTTAGACCAAACGACATTACCAAAAATTCGTAGTGACCATATCGTGTTCTGAACGCTGTCTTCGGTACATCTCTGGCCTCACCTTCAGTTGATGATAACCACTCCTCAAGTCTATCTTGGAAAAGTATCTCGCTCCCTTCAATTGATCAAACAGGTCGTCAATCCTTGGTAATGGATATCTATTCTTAATCATGACCTTATTCAGTTCTCTGTAATCAATGCAGAGTTGCATTGTTCCGTCCTTCTTTTTCACAAAAAACACCGGCGCTCCCCACGGCGATACGCTCGGTTGATTGTACTTCTTGTCCAGTAATTCTTATAGTTCTACCATCAATTCTTTCATTTCAACTGGTGCCATTGGGTATGATGCCTTCGATATTGGAGTAGTTCTTGGCGCCAAATCGATCACGAAATCATCCTCTCTATCTGGCGGAAGTCCTGGCAAATCGTCTGGAAATATGTTTGCGAAGTCCCTTACTACTGGTATCTCCTCTACTTTTGGATTCTCTTTACGACTGTCGACTATGTAAGCTAGATGTCCTACACAGCCTTGTCTTAACAACTTCCTGGCCTGCATCATCATCAGATAACTCGCTTGTCTAGGTGACTTGCTACCATAAAACACAACCTTTGACGGAGTCATGAGGTTAATACGCTTCTTCTGGCAATCAATTACGGCTCCGTGATTGAATAACCAGTCCATACCCAAAATAACATCAAATTCTCCAAGTCGAATAGGGATATGATCTACGTTCATGATATTACCCTTAATATCCACTCTACAATTTTTATGTATATACTTAATAGGGATTATTTCTCTATTCAAAATTTCTATGTTCATGGGGTGTTCTAACTCATCCTTAGGCAATTCTAAGTTCTTAGCAAAGTCGTCGGATATAAATGAACAAGTAGCACCCGAATCAAATAATACATAAGTATTAACTTATTGATCGGAATGATACCTGATACCACATCACGAGACTGCACAGCATCCTGCACTGTCATGTTGAATGTCCTGGCGGTCGGTTGGTCCCGTGATAGTTAAAGCACTTCCACTGCTGTTTCCCTATTCCCTCCTGATCCTGCCCATCCAAATCCTTTCTTGGGACAGTCCCTCGCCAGATGATCCTTTGAGCCGCAAGTGAAGAAGGCTCCCTTCTTTGGGTTAGGACAGTTAGGTGCTATGTGGCCCTCCTGACCACAATTATAACACACCCACTTTCCCTTCATATAAACCCCCAGGTGAGCTTTCCCGTAGGTCGGGCACGCTTCGATCCTCTTCTTCTGACCTCCTTGCTGATTTCCAGTTGACGAGTTGTCAGTCCACCTCTTTTTCTGATTGATACTTCCTCCCGTGTTGCTGCCACTGGCTTTGTTATTTCCCTCATTTTCACTCTTCTTCTTCTTCTGATCCTGATTGTACTTGGTCACTGTTGCCTCTTTTTTAGTCTTAACAAAAGAGCTCTAACCCATGCAAGTATACATGTGTCAACAAGCAATACAGAGCAAGTAAAGTATCGATCCCACATAGAAAGTTGTTTAATTTAAATCACTATGCATTAATTAAATCACTATATTTATATGCTCAAACTAATGACTAAGATTGGTTTGTTCTCAAATTGCTAATAATGACTAAAACAATAATAACGTCGGAATAAATCAAATCTAGAAATAATGGGATCCTAACATCATTTAATATTTCATTCAATCGCCACTATCATGCATGACTTGTTGACATATCACAGAAAAGTAGCCAAGAGCACTAAAAGAGTAGTACCCATTTTTTAATGCACTAAGACCTACTTACACAGCATCCATAGATGATAGACTCTATGTAATCATCAATATAACCAAAATCACTATATGTCTATGTGAAATTGCAACTATATTGAATTTAAGTTCAAGCCCTTATTCTAACATATACGGTGAAACATTATATGTCTATCTGGTTCACAAAATACACAAGCCATATAAAACAGCCCCATATACTTATACTATCAGGATTACAATCCATACTTGCTTGTTCATTATCAATTCCATACAAGTACTGAAATGAATGGTGATCAAGCATTCATACATGCAAAACAGTCATGATAGACATCCCATATGATATGTAAAACAATCCAGCATTCAAGCATGCAATCAAACTACATATTAAAATCCGTTAGAATCCCATAATGGAGTTTAGTTCAAGACTGAACCAAAAACCATTATGGGATCAAATCTAAACATGATTAATAAACAAACAATTGAAAGATGAAAGATAGAACTATCAAACCCAATTGCTGAATAGAATCCACTATTACTATTCAAATCCTCATAAAATTCCAGCAAAATAATAACAATAATCCATTTTGGTAGAAAATCCCAAGAAGAAGTAGAAAAGTAGAGTTTTGGCCTCTTTCTACGTTGGAATCTCCCCAGAGAGTAAACCCTAATTACGATGTAAAGATACGTCAAAAACTGAATAATTGTCAAGTGATACGTCTGACACCAGTCAGATATCGTTTAAAAAACATTACAACCCTTAAAAATGGGAAATTAAAATAAAACAAATCGGCGACTTTTCGGCCTCGGCTGCAATTAAATGCGCTCCTCCGACCTATTACTCGGCGTGGGCGCGAGACTTGCGATAGTAATAATGATGTTCAAATAGATCTCTCGCGCGGTAGCGCTCCCTAGGCTTGTCATGCTCGCGGCCGCGCAACATGCAGTAGGTTCCATGGTCTAGCTGGGTACTCGTGCGGGCGCGCATCTCCAAGCTCTTCCTGCCGCGTGGCTTGTAGTTGATGACTTCTAATTCTGCTCCTGAGTTTGGTTCTGCAATGTTGCTGCTGCTACTGAAGTGTCCTATGTCCATCCATGCTTGTCCATCCATGCTCCACTCAATCCTCAGCCATGAATATCCTATCTTTTGCCTCGCATCACGCATTCATTAGCCTCGTGCCCTATAATGCCACTAAATTAGGTCGATTCCTGCACTTATTCACCAAAAGGAGTTTTAAGTGTATGCAATGCAAACTAACATGAAATGCAACTAAAACGTACTAAAATGTACTTGAGATGGGCATAGTTCGCATGAATTGGTACTCCATAAGTAGGTATAAAACCCACTTATCAAATACCCCTAAACATGAACCGTTGCTTACCCTCAAGCAATGCATACTAACGAACAATGAACATGCAGCTATATTACTATGCAACTAAATTGTGATGCAACTAATCTCACATTGTCCCAACTATCGTAGAAATTCAGTCCAATTTACCTCAGCGAATTTGTTCTAGATTCAAGAATATAGATTCAAATCAAACTGCAGGCATAATGTCATACACTCAGATAATTCAAAAATGCTATAGAGATGCTGTGTGTGTGTGTTGTGTTCGCCAAAACTTGATTTAGGCACATAATACTCATGCTATCTTGATCAAAACTGAAATTTGTAGCTTAAACCAAGACTATTCTAACATCTTAAAATAAACTAGGGTTCAACACTGGGCTTAACTGCTTTATATCTACTCACGAGGGTGACTTTCGCACTTTTCCGCGGTGTTTATTGCTATTTTTCTTTTCTTTTTCTTTTTCATATGACTGTGCAATGTCTTACTCCATTAGGCACACTGCTACCCCTTTGTGAGCTTTCAACCAACGACTCCCAGACCATGAAAGACCTTAGGGCGCTAGGTGTAGAGACAATCCCCTCGGGCGTACTTACTCAAGTAGCGGGGCCCGAAAATAATACTAGCCACGTTATTACTATTTTTCTTTTCTTTTTCTCTTTTTCTTTTTCTTTTTTTTATACATAGATACCCATGTTTTCCCAAAGTTTATAAATCAATGTTTTATACAGTCTATACTCACTTTTCACATATTTCCCTTTTTAAAACTACATTTTTCTATCGAGCAATTCAACACATATTTCTTATACCTACAAGTGTTTGTGAACACATTTGTGCGAACCGAAAGCATTTAAACAGCATTATGAATTGCATTGTGTAAAACAATATATCTCAGTTCATATTATACCAAAATACTCAAAAATCATTTAAAAATTTCACTATCATCATTGGCTAGACAACTTTCTATACGGCAAGAACTGTGAGATATGCACTAAACATGAAACTAAAGAATAGACTACACAAATATGCAAAAATAACTATATGATGCAAAAATGTAAAACTAATCATGCAAAAAACTAAAAAAAATAAAAAATTAAACTAATCATGCAAAACTACACTACTCCCCCAATACCCCCAAACTTATAATATTCAATGCCCCATTGAATGAAGGTAAAGGGTACGAAAAACTCCCCTAATTATCGGTGGTGCCACCCTCCTCGGGTGGTGAATCTGGTGGTGGATATGGTGTTGCGGTTCGAGGCGAGGCCATTCAAGTGTTGTTCCTTCTTTGCAAGAAAAGCTTGACCAAGGCCCTTGTGAGTCCCGTCGCAAATGTGCCCAAATTATCGTACATGACATCGACTTTTTGCTCCAACCTTCGGAGCTGGCGATCGCCATGGGTGGCACGTGCGTGCGTGGACGAGACGACCTCATCTGTCTACGGAGGCTGCTGTGGTGGCTCTGGAAAAGTGGGTTGCATGATGAATCCTAATCCGCGTAGGTATGGTACACCACCTATCCACTCCTTGAAATTTGCAATAGTCGCATGAGTGATTGCGTGGCTTGGGTGCTGCAACTGCTCATTATGCCATTGGACTCCTTGTTGGGTGTAGAGCATGGCTTCCACAGATGTATGCGAAATAGCCCCAGTTCTGCTCCCTCGCATATAACGCATCATGTTTTGATGGATTAAAAGGCCAACATCAATGTACTTGCCTTTGATGTTTCCCCATAAAATAATTGCACGCTCAGTTGTTATTGCATTGTAATGAGCTGATGGAACTAGCTTGGCACAGATAAACAGGTTCCATGCTTGGGCATATCGATTCAATGCTGACGATGGAAATGATTTTGGTTCAGTTGTCCCTGCCTTATACTTCCATTTGGTGCCCGGAATACACAAATCAGTAATCACAACAGCTAGATCCATTTCTAAATATGCACCTTCTATCCAATTGTCAGACCCAGTGGGTGGTGCATCATATATGTTGAATACTTCTCTGATCGCTGAAGGTCGAAAATTCACCTGCTCTTCTCGAACTAGGGTTATGCCCCTCGTTATCATCTCCTCAGCATTCGCGTAAAATTCTCTAATAATCCCCATGGGGATAGGCATAGGAGATGCAGTCAAGCCAACCCAATCTCGTTCGCGTATCATGTACCAGAGTTGGCCATCCTACTTCGCAGGTAGAAGTCCCCATTCCTTCACAAAAGATTTGGCTACATTCCGATAATCGTCTTGCTGGGCTTCCAAACTGATAAATTTACTGTCGTCCAAGACATCCTCTTCGTGGTGATCGGAGGAAGATTCTGATCAAGAAGAGAGTGAGATTGCTCGTGCTCTTTTTGGGCCCATGTGTGGATGATAGAGATAATGCAGAGAAATTGTTGATGAGCGTCCCCCCAAACTTACTACTACACAACACAAGTAGAACCATCGATTTATGCCAGGAAAGAGATTTGTGGTTATGAACTTTGATGAGAGTTGATGAGCCTTATGAATATAGGAGAACAGAATAATACGCTTCCGTTATATTAAAGGAGAGACCCAATTAGACCACAACTCGGATTATGTACTTTTTTAAAAACATTTCCCGTCATTATCGCAGCGGCCGCTTCTTCTTTACAATGGTTTTCGGTAGCGGTATGAAAGTGACATTATTGAATCTGAGATGTAGAAGCGCCGCGGTAGCCTTGATCGTGTCTTTGTGTTTATCGCGTGGCCGCGCGATCCTGCTTCCTTCACTACTGTTTTTATTTTTAGACTCTGCAAAACAGAAATGTGTGCTCTCTAATACACCTGCAATTCAGCAATAAACCTTATCAACTCACGGTTTAATAAATAAACATGAATGTCTATTGTATCACCCTCATTTTATACAAGGCATATACACGCTCCCCTTCAATATCAGCTAGTATGTGAATTATGCAGAGATAATCGCATGGTCCTAACTTAGGTTGAAATTGAGTTAACGAAATAACTTAACTACATAAATAAAGAGTGAAAGAAAGATTTTAGAGATAGAAAAGTAATGGGTTGCCTCCCATCAAGCGCTAAGTTATAGTCAATTAGCTTGACTGTCTCTATTGCTCATGTTGAAGAAAGAATTGAGGCGACTTTTTATCTGTCTACCTCACCACCAAAGTAATGTTTTAATCGCTGTCCATTCACCTTAAAAGGCCTATCTAGCAACGTATCAAATATTTCAATTGCACCATGTGGAAAAATAGTTTTCACTATAAATGGTCCTGACTACTATTGATCGATTTCACAATCAAAATATTCGTGCAAGTATACACGGTCAACAAGTAATAAAGTGATAAGAAAAGTATCGTTCCCACGAGGAATTATTTAATAAAAATTTCCAAGTACTAACTCTTAACCAAATCAATTTTATTTAAACAACCATAAATTGTGATTTTTTAATTAAGAAAACTAAATTAATCAATTAAAACAAGATTACTCTAAAATTAATTCAAATAAATAAAGATTAAAACTTCAATATCCCCAATTATGAATTATAAATCAATGATCCAATTATCCCAATTATTATGCCTACTGAATTGTTAACAGGAATTCTCAAATGCCAAAAGTCCTTTTCCAACTGATCAATTGCCTTCTATTTAATCCAGATTAATCTTGCTATATTCCTATGCAAAATAATTGAATTAAACTCTTTCCAATCCCAATTCCTCATGTGTTAAATGCGGCGAACATATATTTCCATTCAATTCACAAACCTAATTATTCACCATGCGAATAACTAAGTCACATGTTATCATGCCCAGTTCTAACCCTAGAATTCCTCTTCCAGTTCCTTATAGAGTAACAAGGTAATTACTGATCAAATAATTAAGCAATAAGCACAAGACAAGATAAACAATTCACTTTGACACAATTAATTGGAATAAATCAAATAACTAATTTACAGACATAAAATGTTCAATTGAAATCTTAATAAAAGAGTTAGTTCATAATTAATGAATTAAAATCAAGAATCCACAACTGAATAGACATTAAAAGATAAAAGTATGATAAGAGAAAAGAATAGAATCTGTTGTTAGCAAATCTGATGTTCCCCTCTTGCTCCTGCTCTTGATCTTCAGTGTTCTTTAATTTACTTCAATCTTTAAAACTAATAAGAACTAGGGTTAATGTCTAATCTAATGGAGTGTATCTCTAATCTAATCTATGTAATCTCCCTTTATTTTATGCCTTACGTCATGTATTTATAGGTTACATTTCCAATTTTTAGCTTAGGAACAAACCCAATCCAATTTGGAGTCAAAAAGGTGTCAAAATTCGGCCAAAAACGCGTCCAGGCCATCCCCAAGCCCTTCCCCAGTGCCCCAACGCTAGGCTTAACGCTCAACCAGTGCTCCCCAGCGCACCGGCGCTGGGCATAGGCCTATTTTGGGCGCCCCGGCGCTGGTCCCATGTTCTGACATTTTCTGCTCTGATGTCCTTTAGGAAAATGACCATAACTTCTTCGTCCGAACTCCGATTTTGTTGATTCAAGATGATACGGAAAGATGAGAAGTAGAGCTACAACTTTCATTCTTTAAGTGTTTCGAAATAAGGTTTGGAGCAATACTCAAATTGGCTCTAAATTGACTGCTATGTAAATGGCAAACTGAAAACGCGAATCTAGCCATCCCAAACGTCGATCCATGTAACTTTTGTCTCAATTCCTACAAAACAATGTAAAACATGCATGAATAGACATAAACACTTAAAAACATCCAAAAGATTAAGCTCAAACACACTCAATTCATGTGTATAAAACTCACTCATCAAATACCCCCAAACTTAAACCTTTGCTTGTCCTCAAGCAAAAATACAAAAGAACTAAAAATAAACAACCGAACTCAACTACATGAATGCATATGCATGATCTACTTCCTAATATATCTATGAACCCAATAATAAATCAGTATGATATATAGCAACAGGCCTCAAAAATACCATTGGTACTCAAACAATATATCCAATCAAGTCAAAATCCATAACTCTAACCAATTAGTCAATCCAAACTTGTCATCGCCCATGTTATATGTGTGTGCTTGTTAACCATTCTAACCAACCACAGTTCAAGATAATCACATAATAAACTTCTTAAAAGGAAAATTTCAGTTCCAATTCAATTACTTTTGTGAACATGACAACTCCTGTTAAAACTAAGCAATTACCAAGTCTTAGGGTAAATGCAAGATTTATTTATACTCTTATTCAATCACGAGGGCATTTTTGCTCTTTCTCGTGTTTTATTCATTTTTTTTCACATGGTTGTGCAATGTCCTATTCCCTTAGGCTTTTCAGTGCTACCTTAATGAGCTTTCGACCAACGACTCCCAAGCCATTAAGACCTTAGGGCGCTAGGTGTAAAGACAATCCCCTCGGGCTTACTTACTCAACTAACAAAGGCCACAAAACTAGACAAGCATGCCACGATGTTTATTCTTTTTTTTTTTTTTTTCTGGATTTTCTCTTCTTTTTTTTTCTTTTCATCATTTATTTTTCTCTTTTTTTCTTTTTCATTTTGTATATATATATCCCATAGATTCCCCCAAACTCAAACTTTTACGTCATTCTAACCTTTACCGCCAATTCACTAATTTCCTTAAATTTTAACCAAGATTTTCCCTCAGAAACAAATTATGAAACCCTTGAACCAAGTGGATTGAAATAGTTAAACTTTAGGTGCTGACCGGTTACATAAGTTTAAGACAGGCTCTGATTATCATCATGATCAAAATTAGAACTCATCATCAATTATCAACACAGTTCAAGTTAACATGCAAAACCAATCTTATCATAGGCCTAGCTAAGACCACACCAACCGATCACACAGATTCATGCAAAAAAAAAAAATGCAATTATACTACATGAACACATACTAATGCAACACATATATGAATATGCAAATAACTACCATGTATTATATGCAACCTAAAAAAAACAAAATGCTAACACAAAAAAAAAATGAACTACTACGCAGATACTAACTAACTATATGCAATACGACACTAAAGTGCCCCCAAACTTAAACTAGACATTGTCCTCAATGGCTAAAATAGAAAAAATTAAAGCAGACGACTTCCTTGAAAATATAGCAATCTTCCTCCTTGTCCGCTAAGTTTGGAGAATAGGCTAGGCACATGGAACAAATTGGGCACCACTCTTGAATTTGACTTGGATAACCTGTAAACCATGATAGACACAATTTTATTAAATACTAAATAAATGCAAATTCAAAACTACTAATATAAAACCTAATAAAAACTAAGAATAAAAATTAAACTTGGGTTGCCTCCCAATAAGCGATTGTTTTATAGTCTCAGCCTGACTTCTTCAATTCGCTATCCAATTCCCCTTCGAAAATTGAGGAATCCTCCATCCATCAGTAGCAATGTCTCTTTTGGGAGGTTCCCATTAGCAAAAACCCTTGAATTAAAGTCACCTAGCATGCTCTTTGTAGATAGGATCCCTATTAAGAACGGCAAACCACTAGATGTTTCCTCCATTATGTCGATGATCAGATTGGGGCATTGAATCTTAATAAACATAATGGAATCGTCCTCTATCTTCTCCTTTTCATCCTACCATGACTCCACAACTGTACTAGCTCTTACGTCACCAAGAGCTTTGCCGACGACATGACTGCCAATTGGGCATGGTTTTGCAAAATTGCCCGGATTCTTGAACTTTGGTGGAGAAGGTACATGGGTCACTATCAAAATTGGATCATCTTCGTTGGTACTCAAATTTAGATCTTCGTCAATCTCCTTTTCTTGGTCCCCAAGTCTTTCTTCTCTTTCAACATCTATATCATTTGGCACATCCGGTTGCAGATTTGGTTCGGGCTCACCATCAGTCTCGGAATTCATGTCATAGAGCCAAGGGTATTGAGGACAAATGTTTGAGGCATTGGTTAGTTGTTCTATTTGGTTCGTAAAATTTTGACTCAATATCTCTTGATTAATCCTCCTCTCCTCACATGAAGCTATGTACTTGGACAAAGTTTCCTCCAAATTTGAATGTTCTTTCTGTTGTAGTGGAGGTGGACATGAGAAATCCGGTGGGTATGTTGGACTTGGAGCATAAAATTGATCTTGATGAGTATGGCTCCATGAAAATTCTGGGTGATACCCCCAATCCTGATAATAGTTGTTAGGATAGACATAATTATTGGGGTAATCACCACCGTACTGTACCGGCTTGAAACTGATTGTGCATTGATGACTCATATGATTTCCAGCACAATAATCACAAGTAACCGCCACACTTTGACGACGTTGAGCTTTGAAAGCTTTAAACATCCTCGAAAGTGTCTCCATCTGTGCTGACAATGCAGAAATTTTCTCGAGTCTGTCAATCTTCTCTCCCCTTGGCTGAGTCATTCTTGTCATCCTTCGACTCTGTATGGCTGCGCAAACCTCTAACGTCTTCGAAGTTGCCTCAATAGAAGATGTATTATGTCCACCAATCCCTGTTTCCCTTGGTTGAGCCAAGAACGTGTATGGCCATTGATACTCAAACTCAATCATAGTACCTGAAAAGAGAGAAATATAGGAAGAGAATTAAAAATAAAAATGTTTAAAATAAGACTAATTTGATTGAAATTAATATTGGTAAATAATTATTAAATTAATTCCCCGGTCAACAAGTAATTTTATTTAAACAATCTCAAATCGTGATTTTTCTAATTAAGAAAACTAAATTAACTAATTAAACTGAATTACTTTATAAATGAATTCAAATAAATAAAGATTAAGACTACAATATCCCCAATTATGAACTATAAATCAATTACCCAATTATCCCAATTATTTTGCCTACTAAATTGTTAACAGGAATTCTCAAATGCCAAAAGTCCTTTTCTAAGTGATCAATTGACTTCTATTTAATCCAGATTAATCTTGCTATATTACTATACAAAACAATTGAATTAAACTCATTCAATTCCAATTCCTTATGTGTTACATGCGGTGAACAAATATTTCCATTCAATTCACAAACCTAATTATTCACTTTGCAAATAACTAAGTCACATGATATCATGCCCAGTTTTAACCCTAGAATTCCTCTTCCAATTCCTTCTAGAGTAACAAGCTAATTACTGATCAAATAATTAAGCAATAAGCACAAGACAAGATAAACAATTCACTTTGACACAAATAACTAGAATAAATCAAATAACTAATTTATAAACATAAAAGGTTCAATTGAAATCTTAATAAAAGAGTTAGTTCATAATTAATGAATTAAAACCAAGAATCCACAACTGAATAGACATTAAACGATAAAAGTATGATAAGAGAAGAGAATAAAATCTGTTGTCAGCAAATCTGATGTTCCCCTCTTGCTCTTGCTCTTGATCTTCAGTGTTCTTTAATTTACTACAATCTTTAAAATTAATAAGAACTAGGGTTAATGTCTAATCTAATGGAGTGTATCTCTAATCTAATCTATGTAATCTCCCTTTATTTTATGCCTTACATCATGTATTTATAGGTTACAAGTCCAATTTTTAGCTTAGGAACAAACCCAATCCAATTTGGAGTCAAAAAGGTGTCAAAATTCACCCCAAAATGCATCCAGGCCGCACCAACCTCTTCCCCCAATGCCCCAGGTGGGCACGACGCTCAAACACTGCTCCCCAGTGCCCCGGCGCTGGGCATAGGCCAAAAATGGGCGCCCCGACGCTGCCACATGTTCTGACATTTTCTGCTCCGATGTCCTTTGGGAGAATGACCATAACTTCTTCGTCCAAACTCCGATTTTGATGATTCAAGATAATCCGGAAAGAGGAGACGTAGATCTACAACTTTCATTCTTTAAGTGTTTCGAAATAAGGTTTTGAGAAATACTCAAATTGGCTCTGAAGTGACTATTGTGTAAATGGCAAGCCGAAAATGCGCATCTAGCCACCCCAAACGTCGATCCAAGTATTGTTTGTCCCAATTCCTATAAAACAATGTAAAACATGCATGAATAGACATAAATACTAAAAAACATCCAAAAGATTAAGCTCAAACGTACTCAATTATGAGTATAAAACTCATTCATCAAATACCTCCAAACTTAAACATTTGCTTGTCCTTAAGCAAAAACATAATTTAGAAAAATTCATCCTCTAGCAATGATCCACCCAAACAATGAATAAATATGAATTCGCACAATGGCCTCAAAGGTTACAACAAATGTTAACCCGCAGAAAATTTCAAAACAATGTCATGTTTAAAATTTCAACAACTTTCATTAGCTTCACATCTACTCATAATCCTTTAAGTGTGTGTGTGCATCTAGATGTTCAAACTAGTCATGATTTAGCTAAGATCAACCAACACTTATAAAAGATTTTCAAAACAACTCTCAAAACTTCTTATCACATCAATCACCGCTAAAATAGGCAAAACACAAAAAAAATTTCTTTTTTTCTTGAGGATCAACCGGATATTCAAACTTTTAAGCACATATGAACCCTTCCCAAGTATTTCAAACATATTTTCTTTTCTCTATTGAGTGAGTGCGTTTTACGCTCCATCTCACTTTCCATTTTTCATTGAACAAGTGCGTTTTACGCTCCATCTCGTTTTCCACTTTTCATTGAACGAGTGCGTTTTACGCTCCATGTCGTGCCTGTGTTTATGGGGAGTGCGTTTTACGCTCCATCTCGACCCATCGCATGCTTCAATTATTCAACTCGGGAAGGTTCCAATAATTTTTTTTAAAAAAATAAATACCCCAAGATTTCCCCCAAACTTATGTGAGTGCCTAATTTTCACTTCGAATGATGCTCAAATAAGATTTCTCAAGTTGCAATGGTATCTTTCATAAGCATTTAGCCAAAAAAATGTCAATCTCAACTGTCTAAACAAATGGATGTGTAAAAATTTTAAAAAATTTCGCACGTAATGTGAAAACCAACTAATGAGTTAAAATATAGACTAAGCATGCTCATCAATTCTCCAAGAGTTAACAATATCAACCACCCACTTATCATTGGCCAAAATCAAATTCCCTCAAAACATTGCCCAAGTAAATACTAAACATGATAAATACCCCCAAACTTAAAACAAACATTGTCCTCAATGGCTAAGATAGGAAAAATTAAAAGAGAGGACTTCCCTGACATATAGCAATTTATCTCCTTGTCTGTGAAGTCTGAATAATAGGTTAGGCACATTGAAATGAATCGGACACCACACTTGAGTTGGACTTAACTAACCTGTGAACACAAAAGAAGCAATCTTATTAAATCCTAAAAAAATGAAAAAAAAATCTATCAACTAATATGAAACCTAATAAAAATTAAAAATTAAAATTAAATATGGGTTGCCTCCCAATAAGCGCTTGTTTTATAGTCTCAGCCTGACTTCTTCAATTCTCTATCCAATTCCCCTACGAAAATTGAGGAACCCTCCATCCATCAGAAGCAATGTCTCTTTTGGGAGGTTCCCAATTGTAAAAACCCTTGAATTGAAGTCACCTAGCATGCTCTTTGTAGATAGGATCCCTATTAAAAACGTCCAACAACTAGGTGTTTTCTCCATTATGTCTATGATCAGATTGGGGCATTGAAGCTTAATAAACACAATGGGATCTTCCTCTATCTTCTCCTTTTCAACTCACCATGACTCCATAGTTGTACTAGCTCTTATGTCACAAAGAGCTTTGCCTACGACATGACTGCCAATTGGGCATGGTTTTGCAAAACTGCCCGGATTCTTGAACTTTGGTGGAGGAGGCACATGGGATACTAATGAAATTAGTTCATCTTCGTTGATCTCTTTTTCTTGATTCCCAATTGTTTCCTCTCTTTCAACATCTTGTGGCTCATCTAGTTGCAAATTTTGTTCGGGCTCACCATCAGTCTCATCATCCATGTCATAGAGCCAAGTGTATTGAGGACGGTTGTTCAAAGCATGTGCTATCTGCCCTAATTGATTTTCTAGATTCTTGATCGACACACTTTGTCTTTGCATATTCAGCTCTATTTGATTAATTTTTTTTCCTGTTCCTCGTTCTTTTTTTTAGAAGCTTTAATAAATTTTTCCAAGGCTTCCTCCCAATTTGAATGTTCTTCCTATTGTAGTGGAGGTGGACACGAGAAATCCAGTGGGTATGTTGGATTTGGAGCATAAAATTGATCTTGATTGTTACTCCATGAAAAATCCGGGTGATACCCCCAATCCTGATGATAGTTGTTGGGATAGACATAATTGTTAGGGTATTCACCACCATACGGTACCGGCTCAAAACTGTTGGTGCATTGATGACTCATATGATTTCTAGCACAATAATCACAAGTAACCGCCACACATTGACGACGTTGAGCTTCAAAAGTGTCGACCCTCTTCGAAAGTATCTCAATTTGTGCTGATAATGCAGAAAGTGCTATCGCGAGTCCATCATTCTCCGTTTCCATTGGTTTAATCATGTTTGCCATCCTTCGCCTCCGTTGGGCAGCGATAACCTCCAACGTCTTCGAAGTTGCCTCAATTTGTATTGGCTCTATAGAAGATGTATTAAGTCCATCAATCCCTGTTTCCCTTGGTTGAGTCATGAAAGTGTATGGCCATTGATACGCAAAGTCATCCATGGTACCTGAAAAGAGAGAAATATAGGAAGAGAATTAAAAATAAAAATAAAAATATTTAAATTAAGACTAATTTGATTGAAATTAATATTGGTAAAAATTTATTAAATTAATTCCCCGGCAATGGCGTAAAAAACTTGTTGATCGATTTCACAATCAAAATACACGTGTAAGTATACACGGTCAACAAGTAATAAAGTGATAAGAAAAGTATCGTTCCCATGAGGAATTATTTAATAAAAATTACCAAGTACTAACTCTTAACCAAATCAATTTTATTAAAACAACCATATATTGTGATTTTTCTAATTAAGAAAACTAAATTAATCAATTAAAACTAGATTACTCTAAAATTAATTCAAATAAATAAAGATTAAGACTTCAATATCCCCAATTATGAATTATAAATCAATTATCCAATTATCCCAATTATTATGCCTACTGAATTGTTAACAGGAATTCTCAAATGCCAAAAGTCCTTTTCCAAGTGATCAATTGCCTTCTATTTAATCCAGATTAATCTTGCTATATTCCTATGCAAAATAATTGAATTAAACACTTTCCAATCCCAATTCCTTATGTGTTACATGCGGCGAACAGATATTTTCATTCAATTCACAAACCTAATTATTCACCATGCGAATAACTAAGTCACATGTTATCATGCCCAGTTCTAACCCTAGAATTCCTCTTCCAGTTCCTTATAGAGTAACAAGGTAATTACTGATCAAATAATTAAGAAATAAGCACAAGACAAGATAAATAATTCACTTTGACACAATTAATTGGAATAAATCAAATAACTAATTTATAGACATAAAAGGTTCAATTGAAATCTTAATAAAAGAGTTAGTTCATAATTAATGAATTAAAATCAAGAATCCACAACTGAATAGACATTAAAAGATAAAAGTATGATAAGAGAAAAGAATAGAATCTGTTGTCAGCAAATCTGATGTCCCCCTCTTGTTCCTGCTCTTGATCTTCAGTGTTCTTCAATTTGCTTCAATCTCCAAAACTAATAAGAACTAGGGTTAATGTCTAATCTAATGGAGGGTATCTCTAATCTAATCTATGTAATCTCCCTTTATTTTATGCCTTACATCATGTATTTATAGGTTACAAGTCCAATTTTTAGCTTAGGAACAAACCCAATCCAATTTGGAGTCAAAAAAGTGTCAAAATTCGCCCAAAAACGCGTCCAGGCCATCACCAAGCCCTTCCCCAGCACCCCAGCGCTTGGCTTAACGCTCAACCACTACTCCCTAGTGCCCCGGCGCTGGGCATAGGCCTATTTTGGACACCCCGGCGCTGGTCCCATGTTCTGACATTTTCTACTTCGACATCCTTTGGGAAAAAGGCCATAACTTCTTCGTCCAAACTCCGATTTTGATGATTCAAGATGATCCGGAAAGAGAAGAAGTAGGTCTACAACTTTCATTCTTTATGTATTTCGAAATAAGGTCCAGACAAATACTCAAATTGGCTCTGAAATGACTACTATGTAAATGGCAAGCCGAAAATGCAAATCTAGCCACCCCAGACGTCGATCTATGTAACTTTTGTCCCAATTCCTACAAAACAATGTAAAACATGCATGAATAGACATAAACACTTAAAATCATCCATAAGATTAAGCTCAAACACACTCAATTCATGTGAATAAAACTCACTCATCAACCACCTCGATTTCAGCTTCCCGAGAAAAAGTTTAAGTTTGGAGTTATAAAGCAAAACCCTTTGTCCTGGTAAAAATGCTCTCTCAATGATTTTTCGGTCTTGCCATTTCTTCACTTTCTCCTTATACAGCTTCGAATTCTCGTATGCCTGCAATCTGAATTCATCCAACTCATTGAGTTGGTTTAGGCGTTTCTCCCCGACAGCTTTCAGATCAAAATTTAGCTTTCGAATTGCCCAATATGCTTTATGCTCGAGTTCCATAGGAAGGTGGCAGGCTTTTCCATACACGAGTTGAAAAGGTGAATTACCCAACGGTGTCTTATATGCCGTCCTATAAGCCCATACTGCATCTTCTAACTTCAAAGACCAGTCCTTCCTCGTGGGATTCACAATTTTCTCCAGTATTCTCTTAACTTCTTGATTCGACACTTCAGCTTGGCCATTCGTTTGTGGGTTATATGTTGTAGCAATGCGATGATTCACCCCATATTTAGCCAACAAAGCTGTAAACTTCCTGTTACAAAAGTGACTGCCTTCGTCATTGATGATAGCCCTTGGAGTCCCAAACCTCGTGAAGATGCTTCTGTGTAAAAACTTAAGGACGACCTTGGTATCTTTTGTTGGAAGAGCTGCCACTTCTACCCATTTCGAGACATAATCTACAGCGAGCAGAATGTAGAGATTTTTGCAGGAAGAAATAAAAGGCCACATAAAATCAATTCCCCATACATAAAAAATTTCTACTTCAAAGATTGTATTCAATGGCATTTCATTCCTTTTAGAGATGTTCCCCACTCACTGACATCTATCACACCGCAGAACAAAACTGTATGCATCAAAATTGTCGACCAGTAGAATCCTGCTTGTAGTATTCTAGCCACTGTTCTTTCACCACCATAGTGACCTCCATACGCAGTAGAGTGACAATCCTGCAGAATCCCCTCGGTCTCGCTATATGGAATACACCTTCTTATAACTTGATCAGAACACTATTTAAACAAATAAGGCTCATCCTATATATACCATTTTACATCATACAGAAATTTCTTCTTTTGATAATCCAACAAGTCAGAAGGTAGCATCTTACTCACCAAATAGTTTGCATAGTCTGCAAACCAAGGTACTTCCCCTTTCACCATAAATAACTGTTCATTTGGAAAGGATTCATTGATTAAAACCTTGTCATCTGTCTCCCTTTCTAGATTCTCAAGTCGAGATAAGTTGTCCACCACTTGGTTTTCAGTGACCTTCCCATCCTTGATTTCCAAATCAAATTCCTGCAGTAATAATATCCATCTGATCAACCGAGGCTTTGCATTCTTCTTCTCCACTAAATGTTGAATTGCGGCGTGATTCGTATATACAATCACCTTTGTACCGATCAAATATGCCCAAAATTTATCAAAAGTGTATACCACTGCCAATAACTCTTTCTCCGTGGTGGTATAGTTCAACTGTGCATCTGTAAGGGTCTTGCTGGCATAATAAATAACATGAAACATCTTCTCTTTCCTCTACCCCAAAGCAGCCCCTATGGCGTAATCACTGGCATCACACATCAGCTCAAATGGCAAATCCCAATCTGGTGCAGTAATAATTGGTGATGACGTTAATTTCCCTTTCAGGTGCTCAAATGCCGACACACAAGCCTCATCAAAGTTAAAATGCGCATCCTTCTCCAATAAACTACATAGTGGTTTAGTTATCTTGGAGAAGTCTTTGATGAATCTGCAGTAGAAACCTGTATATCCCAGAAAGCTGCGAACACCTTTTACTGAAGACGGTGGTGGCAATTTCTCTATAGTTTCCAGCTTTGCCCTATCTACCTCGAGTCCCTTCTTCGATACTTTGTGTCCCCATATGATTCCTTCTTGTACCATAAAATGGCATTTTTCCCAGTTCAGTACTAGATTTGTTTCAACACACCGCTTCAAAACCATCACCAAAGAAGTAATCCATAAATACTTCCATAAATACTGAGAAGGCATAGATCAAACGAGTCCTCGAAGACTGAGAAGTCATCCATAAATACTTCCACATTTTGCTCCACCATATCTGAAAATATAGCCATCATGCATCTCTGAAAAATGGCTGGAGCGTTGCACAACCTAAAAGACATTCTTCTGAAGGCGAATGTGCCGTAAGGACAAGTGAAAATTGTCTTTTCCTGGTCTTCCGGAGCTATCATTATTTGATATAGCCCAAATATCCGTCCAGTAGGCAATAGTACTCATGACCTGCTAATCTGTCTAACATCTGAACAATGAATGGAAGTGGGAAATGATCTTTCCTTGTAGCTTTGTTGAGCCTGCGGTAATCGATGCATACTCTTCACCCTATCACTGTTCATGTTGGAATCAACTCATTATTCTCATTAGTCACTACGGTCATGCCACCCTTTTTTGGTACACACTGCACTGGACTTACCCATGAGCTATCTGAGATCTGATAGATTATGCCCGCATCCAGCCATTTCAGCACTTCTTTCTTAACCACTTCTTTCATTATCGGATGGCTTACTTTCATCTTCCATCAGAATTTTATGCATGAAAAACGAAGGGCTGATCCCTTTGATATCCGCTATGGTCCAGCCATTAGCTGATTTGAACTCTCGAAGCACTCGTAGTAGTTTTTCTTCCTGAAAAGATGTTAATACAGAAGAAATAATCACAGGCAGCTTTGAATCTTTATTTAAAAATGCGTACCTGAGATGTTATGGAATTGGTTTTAATTCAAGTTCTAGAGGTGTCTCAAGAGACGGCTTTAATTTTACTGAGGATTCTCCTGCTTTTGTCAAGGGCTCAACAGGTGTTCTGAATTGTCTGACTTGTGGAGTGGTATCCAGATATTGTATAAGTTCGCCAAGTTCCTCGTCCTCCAAATCTGAATTTTCAACAATTATTCTCCTTAAAGGTTCATCATCCACTCGACTCTGTACTTCATCATTTACGACCTGATCCACCAAATCAACCAGGAAGCATTCCTCTTCATCTGCTGAAAACTTCATAGCTTTGAAGACATTAAAGGTGACCTCTTGATCATGAACACGCATAGTGAGTTCCCCCTTCTGCACATCGATCAGAGTCTTTCCTGTGGCTAAAAATGGTCTTCCCAGTATGATTGGTATATTTTTGTCTTCCTCGTAATCCAAAATGATGAAGTCAGCCAGAAAGATAAATATGTCCACCTTTACTAATACATCTTCAATAATTCCCCGTGGATACATGATGGATCTGTCAGCTAACTGCAAAGAAATGTTTGTTGGTTTGGATCCGGTAATCCCAATTGATTGAACAATGATAAGGGCATCAAATTTATGCTCGCACCAAGATCACAGAAATATTTTTCAAAATTTATCTTCCCGATTCTGCACGGGATTGTGAAACTATCCGGATCCTTCAACTTCAAAGGTAACTTCTGCTGAAGTACTGCACTGCATTCTTCTGTCAAGGCTACTGTCTCAAATTCCTCTAATCTCCTTTTCCTAGATAGAATACCTTTCACAAACTTTGTATAGCTTGGCATTTGTTCCAATGCCTCGTCGAACAGTATGTTGATCTGCAGCTTTTTGAATACCTCCAAGAATTTACTGAACTGTTTATCTTCATTTTTCTTATTTAATCGCTGCGGATACGAAACTTGAGTGTGCATTGGTGGTATTAAACTCTTAAACATCTCCTCTAGACCTGCTGCTCTATCTTTCTCTTCCTGCTAACCCTCAGCTTTTTCCAAATTTTCTTTCTCAGTAGCTGACTCCTCTACCTCGCACGCGGTAGCGCGTCCTCCTCAAGGTCTTCTCTAAGCGGCGCGCCTTCTTAAAAGATACCCAACAAATCTTTCCCAGATCTCAATGTGATTGTTTGACACTGTTATATCCCTTTTGTTCTTGGATTTGTCTCTGTATTACTTGGCAATGAACCCTGGGGCCTATTAGTAAGCATGTTCGCCATTTGCCCCATTTGCGTTTCCAGATTCTTTATAGCTACTGCTTGGCTCTTGATTATAACCTCTGTATTTGTCATGTATTTCATCATCATCTCCTCCATTTCTAATTTCTTTTCTTGCTGATGTGCAGCTGGAGTATGATGTTGTTGTTGTTATTGTTGAGAAAATCCTGGCAGAAAAGGTAGTCTAGGATTAAACTGCGGCTGCGCTGGTTGTGACTGAAACTGATTATTTGATTGAAATTGATTTTGCTGATTCCCTTGATTATTGGACCAACTAAAGTTTGAATGATTTTGGTTGTTAGGGTGGTATGTGTTTTGAAATTGACCTTGGTCTTTTCTGTAGTTGTTCACATACTGCACTGATTCTGAGCTGATATCACATTGATCCGTCGAGTGTGACCCCACACAAATCTCACATACAAATGCAACAGCCTTTGTTTTACCTTCAGCCAAAGTATCTATCTCCTTTGCCATGGCTGCCATCTGTGCTGACAGCTGAGTAATAACATCTACCTCCAATACACCTATAACTTTGGGCTGTGGCATTTGAGATGTCAGATTTTGAAAATCATTCGATGTCATTGTCTCGATAAGGTTATAGGCTTCTTCATAGCTTTTTGCCCATAATGCCCCTCATGCAGCTGAATCTACAATCGGTCTCGACTTCCATCCCAATCCATTATAGAACGTGTTGATCACCATCCAATCTGGCATACCATGATGTGGACACTTCCTCAGCATTTCTTTGTATCTCTCCCATGCTTCATATAAGGACTCACCCTATTTTTGGTCAAATTGTGAGATAGTTGTCATCATCTTTGCAGTCTTAGCCATTGGGAAGAACTTAGCTAAGAACTTCTGTGCTAATTCCTCCCATGTAGTTATAGATCCCGCTGGCAAAGAATGAAGCCAACTTCGTGCTTTATCCCTCAATGAGAATGGGAATAGCCTAAGTTTGATAGCATCCTTCGTCACACCGTTATATCTGAATGTATCGTAGATTTCGATGAAGCTCAACATGTGTTCATTCGGATCATCTGTGCGGCACCCCCAAACTACACTGAATTCTGTACCATCTGAATAGTGCCCATTTTTATCTTGAATGTGTTGGCCGCTATCGCTGGTCTGACGATGCTAGACTGTAGTCCATTTATATTGGGCATGAAATATTCCTTTAGAGCCCTATGCTCCTCTCTTTGCTCTTCTCCTTGCGCCTCGTCTGCCATATTCGCTGTCGTACTTTCCAACTGTGCTTGTAAATTTCTACGATCACTCACTTTCCAACCTCTCCCGTTTATGTTATCCCCGAATAGTGTTAAGTCGAGGTTAGATGATCAGCGTCTTGTAAAAAATTTATCTAAATTCCTGAAACAAAAACAAAAACTGAAATGAGAAAAGACTAGAATTGTCTAAGTCATACAATATAGCTTGAAACTAATGATAATAATACTAAATTAAACGCCTCTCCCCAACAACGGCGCCAAAAATGTGTTGCCTCTTTTTTAGTCTTAACAAAAGAGCTCTAACCCATGCAAGCATACATGTGTCAGCAAGCAATACAAAGCAAGTAAAGTATCGATCCCACGGAGAAAGTTGTTTAATTTAAATCACTATGCATTAATTAAATAACTATATTTATACGCTCAAACTAATGACTAAGATTGGTTTGTTCTAAAATTGCTAATAAAGACTAAAACAATAATAACAACAAAATAAATCAAATCTGGAAATAATGGGATCCTAATTTCATTTAATATTTCATTCAATCGCCATTATCATGCATGACTTGTTCACATATCACAGAAAAGTAGCCAAGAGCACTAAAAGAGTATTAGCCATTTTTCAATGCACTAAGACCTACTTACACAACATCCACAGATGATAGACTCTATGTAATCATCAATATAACCAAAATCACTATATGTCTATGTGAAATTGCAACTATATTGAATTTAAGTTCAAGTCCTTATTCTAACTTATACGGTGAAACAGTATATGTCTATCTGGTTCACGAAATACACAAGCCATATAAAACAGCCCGATATACGTATACTATCATGATTACAATCCATACTTGCATGTTCATTGTCAATTCCATACAAGTACTTAAACGAATGGGACAGTCCCTCGCCAGATGATCCTTTGAGCCGCAAGTGCAGCAGGCTCCCTTCTTTGGGTTAGGACAGTTAGGTGCTATGTGGCCCTCCTGACCACAATTATAGCACACCCACTTTCCCTTCATATAAACCCCCAGGTGAGCTTTCCCGTAGGTCAGGCACGCTTCGATCCTCTTCTTCTGACCTCCTTGCTGATTTCCATTTGACGAGTTGTCAGTCCACCTCCTTTTCTGATTGATACTTCCTCCCGTGTTCTTGCTTTTGGCTTTGTTATTTCCTCATTTTCACTCTTCTTCTTCTTATCCACGATTATACTTGGTCATCATTGCCTCTTTTTTAGTCTTAACAAAAGAGCTCTAACCCATGCCAGCATACATGTGTCAACAAGCAATACAGAGCAAGTAAAGTATCGATCCCACAAAGAAAGTTGTTTAATTTAAATCACTATGCATTAATTAAATCACTATATTTATATGCTCAAACTAATGACTAAGATTGGTTTGTTCTCAAATTGCTAATAATGACTAAAACAATAATAACGACGGAATAAATCAAATCTAGAAATAATGGGATCCTAACTTCATTTAATATTTCATTCAATCGCCACTATCATGCATGACTTGTTCACATATCACAGAAAAGTAGCCAACAGCACTAAAAGAGTAGTAGCCATTTTTCAATGCACTAAGACCTACTTACACAACATCCACAGATGATAGACTCTATGTAATCATCAATATAACCAAAATCACTATATATCTATGTGAAATTGCAACTATATTGAATTTAAGTTCAAGCCCTTATTCTAACTTATACGGTGAAACATTATATGTCTATCTGGTTCACAAAATACACAAGCCATATAAAACAGCCCCATATACTTATACTATCAGGATTACAATCCATACTTGTATGTTAATTATCAATTCCATACAAGTACTAAAATGAATGGTGATCAAGCTTTCATACATGCAAAACAATCATGATAGACATCCCATATGATATGTAAAACAATCCAACATTCAAGCATGCAATCAAACTACATATTAAAATCCGTTAGAATCCCATAATGGAGTTTAGTTCGTGACTGAACCAAAAGCCATTATGGGATCAAATCTAAACATGATTAATAAAAAAAATTAAAAGATGAAAGATAGAACTATCAAACCCAATTGCTGAATAGAATCCACTATTACTATTCAAATCCTCATAAAATTCCAGCAAAATAATAATAATAATCCACTTTGGTAGAAAATCCCAAGAAGAAGTAGAAAAGTAGAGTTTTGGCCTCCTTCTACGTTGGAATCTCCCCCAGAGAGTAAACCATAATTACGATGTAAAGATACGTCAAAAATTGAATAATTGTCAAGTGATACGTCTGACACCAGTCAGATATCATTTTAAAAACATTACAACCCTTAAAAATTGGAAATTAAAATAAAATAAATCACACAGCTTCAGGCCTCGCGCGCGGTCGTGCGCTCCTCAAGCCTATTACTCGCGCGGGCGCGAGACTTGCAGTAAGTCATGATGTTCAGTCGGGCTCTCGTGCGGGTGCGTGCTCCCTAGGCTTGTCATGCTCGCGGCCGCGCAACTTGCAGTAGGCTCCATGGTCTGGCTGGGTACTCGCGCGGGCGCGTGTCTCCAAGCTCTTCACAGCATGCACATGGCAACAGAGTTGATGACTTCGCTTACGCTCCCCGAGTTTGGTTCTCGCAATGTTGCAGCCACTCTTCAAGTGTCCTATGTCCATCCATGCCCCACTCAATCCTCAGCCATGCATATCCTATCTTTTGCCTCGCCTCACGTATTCATTAGCCTCGTGCCCTATAATACCACCAAATTAGGCCGATTCCTGCAATTATTCACCAAAAGGAGTTTTAAGTATATGTAATGCAAACTAATATGAAATGCAACTAAAATGTACTTGAGATGGGCATAGTTCGCATGAATTGGTATTCCATAAGTAGGTCTAAAACCCACTTATCAGTCACCACATCGCTCCCACCATCAGCGAGGATGACCTTTTCCAGTACTCCAGCAAAAGTGTTTAGCTGAAACAATTATACTTTGCTATATACCTAGGGCTTCAGTCCTTTTTCAAACCTTCTTGCTTTTCTCTCATTCGTGTGTACTTGATACGGGGCGAACCTAGCCAACTCATTGAATATTTCTGCATAATCTGGTACGGACATATTTCCCTGTTTCAACTCCAGAAACTAGACCTCCATTTGGTTCTGCGAGCTGGCCGGAAAATACATCTCAAAATACATCTCCTTGAACCTCTCCCAGGTAATCCCACCTTCACCTCCCTGGACCTTATTTGGTTGCGATCAATAACTGGCTTCGGATTTTAGCATGAACGTTGCGTAGGCGGTTTTTTGGTCCTCTCTGACTCTGGCGACGTCAAAAACTTTTTCCATTTCCATAACCCACGTTTGAGCCTCGATCGGGTTCATGGAGCCTTTAAACTCTGGCGGTCCCACCGCCTTGAAATCCTTAAACGTCGTGTTCGGTGGAGCTTAAGGTGGATTATTCATCGCTCCAGCTAGTAAGTTCACCAATTGTTAAATGGGGTCAGCATTGGCGTTGTTGTTGTTGTTATTCGTTGACCCTTCCTAGGCTGGTCGACGATTTGGTCATCTTCTAGGCGGTATGTTTTTGATAAGAATATACGCTTATTAGGTCTTTATTCAATTCTTTAAATATTTAAGGCTTAACTAAAACATTTAAACATAATCACTTAACACATTATCTCAATAAACCCTGATATATTTATTCAAATCAAAAGTTGTAACATTAAACGATAGCATCACTGCTATTTACATCAACTATCCCGAGATAAAGAATCTACAGGATTTAAAACATTAAAATATTCCTTTATTTATAAATACATCGAAATTTACATCTAACACGAGATAAGTGTGACGCACCCAAAATAGGTTCACACGACCCATTCTGAGTCGCCAGATTTCACACTATAAAAATCAAATACAAACTTCATTTATACAACTGTTGAACTATCGTATAGAATACGACCACAGTTAACTGTGAGTTTTAATACAAATGTATGTAACTCTCATGGTGCCTCGACCACAACCTTACAATTGTACTTTACATAAAAGTACAGTCAAAAACTGTTTTAGTAACTAAAATCTTTGGGAAGTGCTCAAGGAAACCTTCGTACATGGGAGGCCATGCATCTAGGTTATGATAGATATCTTATGTCCACAGAATTATCCTTGGTTGTCCCAAAAGTTCCCAAAGAAAAACAAGAAGATTACTATCATCTTCTTTCCAATAGTGAGTCTTCTCTTGACATATAAATATCTCCGTTGTCTCCAAATGAAAATTATATTTCAAATAAACTCCAAGATCATATAGGTAGTGCTCGTAGATATATTTAGCAAGTGGATGTGCACAACCATGTCTTATGAGACCACGAGGTTGTATGTCATTAGACATCTTATATGATAGTGGCAAAACACCCTTCCAAAGTTGGGTTCACCTCACCCTATTTGATTCACCAAATATAACTACTAAATGATGTATAGAATACAACACACATTTCTATACTGTTTAAGGAGAACCTCCACTGTAACGCCAGAGAAAATCGGATTTTTATGACAATTAAATTTTTATTTGATTATGTCAATTAAATGAATTTAATTGATTTCTTTGTGAGTAAGCTATGTGAAGGTTGTTCTATGACCTAGAATGTTCTAACGTGGTTAGTATTCTGGCTACGTATTACAAATAATTGTTTGGAATTTCCAAGACGAAAATAATTGTTTTCCGAGAAATTTTCGTAAAAACACTATTCATCCGCTTCGTTAGGAATTATTTTGAATTTCCGAAAAAGCGTAATGAAAATATCGTATAATCTGCAATATCGATATATTTCATTTATGTAACGCAGCTATACGCTGATTAAAAACCTATTGAGTATATTGATTTTAGAGAAGGAAATAATATGCATATGCGTTGGGTTAATGAGAGTGTTATACATTTGATTACTATTTAGTATCTATAGAGTAAATATAAAGTATAAGACTTAGTATTATGCGAGTAGTATAATTCATTTGAGTATGATAATTCGATTATATTATAGAATTAAGTTAAGACTTATTAATTAATTCATTTGAGTTGATTATTAATTAATCCAATCACTTGAATAATCCCAATGTTAATTTAGTTAAGCCCAATTCATTAAAACTGAACCGTGGGTCGAACCGATGGGTCACCGAATGGGTAAAACCCATGGGGCAACCCATGGGATGTCACATGGGGTGTTGGGCCGGCCACCTTAGTGTGGAAGCCAAGCATAAGACTTGGTCACCAAGTAAAATGTTTTACTTGGTGACCACACGTGAATAGTAAGGAGGTGATGGTTCTTTGACAATTATGCCCTCCATTCTAGTTTTCTATAAATAAGAAGCTAGGTTGATTCATTTGGGAGTTTTCAACTTGCCAACCTAGATTATTTGAGAGAGAAAGAGATCTATACTTGCAAAACATACACTTTGGAAGCTTGATCTTAGAGTTTTCCAAGAAAGAAAACCAAGAGTTCTTAAGGTATAATCCTTACCTTTCATCTCCATCTCTTTTAGATTTTCTTTCATTTTAGAGAATCATGAAGGGGTGGTATATGTCTTGAGTGAAGATTTAAAGATGACTTACCATAGATTCAATCTCTATAAGTCATGAGATTATAAGAATCATAAGGTTTAATATATTTTTTAACCATGAAAATATTGATAGTTGAGATCGATTGTTGATAAATAATTGAGCTCCATCAATACGTTAGTATATGCATCTTGTCTGGTTAGGATGTAGATATGAAATCCATGGAGTATTCCATGTGATTTGGCTTGGAAAACCTTAGTAACGAAGTTATGGCGAAAGTTGCCATGAGACTTGAAAACGTTGGTTTTCAATGTCAACGCGTGCGATAGGGTGATTAAGAGTTGTGGGTTCGAGAATCGTCGGATTTCGACTTAAAACGAATAAAATGAGCATTGAACGCTCATTAACGTTTACGAACGTCTATAAAATGAACTCAATAGTGAATTTTGAGTTAACGGATTCGAAAGTGTTGAATTCTTATATGAACACGCAAATGATGTAATTCCTGACTTGTAGGAATTCGAATGGGTCAATTCGGATGTAAAACGAACAAATTAGGAAGCCGGGATTTTCGTTAGGAAACCAAATCTGGTTTGGCCAACTCGTGCACAGACTTAGCGCTGACCAATACAAAGTGGTGGCATCGCAATACGGACTTCTACCGAGTAGTACCGCTAACTTCTGCTACCGTAAGTGCCACAAAAAATACAAAAGGATGTCAGCCCATGGCCTGACAATGAAAAAAAGTTATCTAAGTTAGGTTTTAAACTTCAGTTTTTTTGAGACCTACCTGAGTTGAGTTTATATACTCAATAAATGTACTAAGACTAATCCTATATTACCTATACTAAGGTATATGGTATGAAACTTAGGAATGTAATGCATGTTAACAAGATATGTACAAGGAACAAAGTTGGTACCTTATCAACGATGTTTGAGTCCGGTTAATAAACGTCAGTTGAGTGATAAACCAGGACGAAGGGTAATAAGTCATGTTGACTTTAATAAAGATATTAAGTTAACAAAGAAATAGAAGAGAAAAAAGCTTGTAGGAATAATGTGAATAGTTGTTTGATAGCTAATTATAGTGTGCTATGTGAATATATCATGTAGATTCTGTAAAGGCTGTGGTCAGTCGAGTAAGTTATTTGAAGACGCTGAAAGGCAAGTTTTCTTAACGCTTGTCTAACTTCCATGTTAGCCAAGTTTTATTTGATTTGTTGAACTGAATTGCAAGACTTGTTTTAAAGAAAGGGTCGATGCCAGATTTTAACTCGGCTAGACTATTCGTAATATATAGATTGATCATTATTCATATCATTCTATATAGAAATGTTAATGCTATCCTATGCCAAGTAATTGGTATGGACGTGAAGGTAAGGTTTGTCTATGAACAAACAAAAGTATTTTTCATCGATTATTCGATGGGCACGCGAGTTTGCCAAAAATATTAAACGTAAATACGTTTAATGAATGAGTGTTGATCAACATAGAGTAATATAGGCTTATCACCTAGAAGTGCTCGTAAGTTATACGGATGAACGACCTTAGTGCTGTGGACTCCTTTTCAAATATGAAAACTGAAATTTACCGTTCATGGTCTATCGACCGGTTCGGAATTCCTAATCTATTTTATACTTTGGGAATTGATGTTATGAACTGTTAACGTATTATTGATTCATAATACTGCATAACTATTGTTCAGTTATGTTGGAATTGTTATATAATTCATGAATGTGGTATTCTTGTAATCCTTGATTAAACTTGCTGAGCTGTCATGCTCACTTCTTGATTGAATTATATAACTGCAATTAAAGATGAACGTACTGTGAATGCCAAGAGAGATAAGGGAAAGGCTAAGATGGATGCTTAGGCATTGTGTAATAGTTTAGTAAGTTTGTATGTAGTATACATTATGAACAACGAACGATATAACCGGTTTACAAACCTGGGAAGGATTATACTTTGATTGTAATAAGAAGATAGTAATTACCTTCATTTTATTGTATTTCAATGGAATAATTGTATGGATGTTAGTACAGTGGAGCACCATCTGTCGGGTTGGAAGATACCCGAATTTGGGGGCGTCACAGGTTGGTATCAAAGCCTTAGGTTATAAAACTTAAGGGGGGAAAAACCATAGGCTAATAACCTCGTAAGGAAGGTAAAGTCCGAGGAATGGGATTCAAGACCATTGAATTAATAAGATATTGAGATAACTCAGTATCAAAAGGATTAAAAGATGGAAATTAATCTTAAAGATATTAAATGTGATTTATGCTTATACTATTGTGTATTATGTACTAATCAACGTGTTATGTGTTTGTAGATGTCAACCGATAGCTTGATGTTTAGAAACGTGGAAATGATAAGTGAGGACTCAGTTAACCAAGTTGAGGTAGTACCAATTCCAGTGGCGGAGGTACCGATAGTTGTACTAGATGACTCAGACATTGAGGAGTACATCTCTGAGGAGGAATACTCTGAGGAGACTATGGGATTAGCATCATACCTTAACGAGATGCTAGATGTGGAGGAGGAAATGGAGGTGACATCGATTAACACGGTGTTACCTACTCAGGAGCCAACATCTCTGGATGCAACTAGAGCATTGTATTTGGCAGTGTTGGATAGGAATGTGCATTTGCGTACTAAGGTAGAGGCACAGATGGAGGAGATAACTGCCTTATATGAGGCGAAAGAATCTGCAGAAGCAAACTTTAAGTCAGAGCACGATGAAAAAGTGCTTATGACTGATAAGGCTCGTAATTATAAGGATGAGGTCCTTGAGCTACAAAAGAAACTGGTTGAGAAAGACCAGAAAATAACTAGGATGTCATACCTCCATGAATGCGCTCATGAGGATTTCAAGCTAAAAATTTCTTGTTATTCTATTGAGTCCGGGCAGACTCGACATACCATAAGTCGAGATATAGTGTCGATTCTGGCAAATCAGAAATATGAGAATGTCGTTCGACAGTGTTAGTAGATCATTAGATCTTTTTGTATATAAGTAGTGACGTAAAACCCTCTTTTGTATAACTAAGGGTAGTCTTTTGTAAATCCCAATTTTTGTAGAAGGCAATCGCGGGATAGTATGTAATAGCTTTTGGCTAAGGGAACATGATGTAAATAGTTTTGACTATGAAAGCATATTTATATAATGAAGTTTTTATTTAACATGCTTATTGTGGTATGAAAGGTTGTTATTGATTTAAAATGATAACCGAGTAGTTAAATAGATAATAATGAAGCTTTATTTACTTAATCAGAATTATGTCGTCGAGAAGGAGACAACGGAACCAAGAGGCCGAGTCTCATAATGAAAATCAGGGGGGTCCTAACAAGCCTATGCAAGAGTTCGTTAATTTATTAACGACTGCATTTAACCAAGTGGGGGGTGGGATTCCTGTAGCTCCTGGGGTAGCAAGAACAACTTCCTTTAAAGACTTTAAAAGTGTGGGTCCTCCCGAGTTCCGAGGAACGACGGATCCACTATAAGCCCAGACATGGATTAGAGAGATTGAAAAGGCATTTGTGATAACAAATGTAGGTGAGGCGCAAAAGACTTCTTTTGCGACTTACATGATGAAAGGGGAAGCCAACTACTAGTGGGAAGCTCACCAGGGTGGGGCTAGGACAGAGGCTATTACGTGGGAACAGTTTAAGAAGGTTCCTTCAAGAACTATTTCCCCACTAGCATGCTCGGTAGGATGGAAATTAAGTTCCTAGAACTTAAGCAGGGGGATATGATAGTTCCCCAGTATGCCGCCAAGTTTAACGAATTGGTGAGATTTTCTCCACATCAGGTGGATAGAGAGGAAAGAAAGGCGCGTAGATTTGAGTAGGGCTTAAAACCCTGGCTCTAAAGTAGGATATCGATTTTCCAGAGTGCTTCCTATGGGATCATTCTGGAGAAGGCGATAATAGCTGAAGGTGGTGGTGAGGCCTTGTCTCAGTACCAAAAAGAGCGGAAGATTAAGAGTAAGTTAGAAGGAGGTAATAAGGCTGAAGTTGCCAACGGAAGCGGCAACTTGCCAAAGAGGAAGAGTTTTAACTCTGGGAATACAGGGGTAAAGCAGGGAGATCCCAAACGGAGGACGGAAGCATATAAGACATGCAGAAAATCTCACATGGGAGTCTGTTTAAAGGGGAAAGCAGTATGTTACAACTGTGGGTAAGAAGGGCATTTGTCACCTAACTCTCCTAACCCTAAGAAGAACCAGGGGTGTTTTGTCTGTTGGTCAATGGACCACATGGCAAGAAATTTCCCGAAGAAGGGTTTAGAGGGGAATAAGAGTTCTGGTAGTGGTAAATTAGCCATTACTAGACCAACACCATCAGTGGGTAGACCCTCAGCTCGTACGTATAATATGACTATTCAAGATGCGGTTGCATGAACAGATGTGGTAGTAGGTATCATTCCGGTCAATGAGATAAATGCTTATGTGCTATTTGACTCGGGTGCTACTTGTTCTTTTATAGCATGTGAATTTGCTAAGCGATTAGGTTTAATCCCTGAGAAGTTACCTATACCATTAGATGTTAAGGTAGCAAACGAAGAGATAATCCCCATTGAACATATTCATAAGAATTGTTGCATGGAAATTAGAGGGGAATAAGTTATAGGTAGATTTGGTACCGATAAGGCTAAAAGAATTCGACGTAATTCATGGTATGGATTGGTTGGTGAACCATAAGGCGATTATAGATTGCCATAGGAAAAGTGTAAACCTTCGACTTTCCAAGAAAACTAAGATAGTGTTCTTCGGTAGTAATTCACCGAGACGCTCTTGTTGTCTGTCTATGACACAAGCTAGGAAGACGTTGAGAAAAGGGTGTGTAGGTTATCTATGCCATGTTGTGGATACCCAAAGAGTGGGAACATTCTTGGATCAGATACCTATTGTGCAAGAGTTTGCGGAAGTATTTCCAGAGGAATTACCGGGTATTCCACCAGACAAGGAGGTGGAGTTTGTAATTGATCTGTTATCGGGAACGACACCAGTTTCAAGGGCACCATATCGAATGGCGCCAGTTGAGATGAAGAAGTTAATGGTTCAACTACAAGAACTATTAGACAAGAAGTACATTCAACCGAGTGTGTCTCCTTGGGGAGCACCGGTGTTGTTTGTAAAGAAGAAGGATGGGTCGTTAAGACTTTGTATCTGCTATCGAGAGTTGAACAAGTTAACGATTAAGAATAAATACCCTTTTCCCAGGATTGATGATCTATTTGATCAGTTGAAAGGGGCAAAGTATTTTTCTAAAATAGATTTGCGCACTGGGTATCATCAGTTAAAGGTGAGGAAGGGAGATGTACCTAAGACGACATTCAGAACTCGTTATGGTCATTACGAATTTCTGGTAATATCGTTTGGGTTGACTAATGAGCCAGCCACATTTATGGATATGATGAACAGAGTGTTCAAATAATATTTGGACAAGTTTGTCGTAGTGTTCATTGATGATATTCTAGTTTATTCCAAGACGCCAAAAGATCATGCAGAACATTTAAGAATAGTGTTGGAAACACTAAGAAAGGAAAGGATGTATGCGAAATTCATAAAGTGTGAATTTTGGTTTGAGAGGGTGAAGTTTCTAGGGCATGTTATTGATAAGGATGGCATTTCCGTAGATCCAGCAAAAGTAGAAGCAATTAACGAATGTGAGCAACCGAAAACGCCAACTGAGGTTCGGAGTTTTCTGGGGTTAGCATGATACTATAGAAGGTTCATTCTAGACTTTTCTAAAATAGCTACTCCGTTAAAAATTCTGACAAGAAAGTCGGTGAAGTATGTGTGGACTGAAAAATGTGAGAACAGTTTTCAGGAGTTGAAGAAGAGGTTAAGTGAGGCACCTGTATTATCCTTACCAGACGATACAGGAAATTTTGTAGTGTATAGCGATGCTTTGCATAAAGGACTGGGTTGCATGCTCATGCAGCATGGCAAGGTCAGTGCGTATACGTCACATCAATTGAAGGATTATGAGAAGGTCTATCCTACTCATGACCAGGAATTGGCAGCTGTAGTTTTTGCCCTAAAGATATGGAGGCATTATCTTTATGGAGAGAAATGTGAGATATACACGGACCACAAAAGTCTGAAATATATCTTCACACAGAAGGAATTGAACATGAGACAGAGAAGGTGGTTAGAGTTAATAAAAGATTATGATTGTGATATTTTATATCATCCAGGGAAAGCAAATGTAGTGGCCGATGCGCTAAGTAGGAAGGGTAGAGAAAAATTATCAATGTTAACGACTCAGAATGAGTTGGTAACAGCGATGGCAAAAATGGAGCTAGAAGTTAAGTTACCGGAGGAAGCGATAGAGATGTTATTTTCCACGGAAACCCAACCTACCATAGTGGAGTGGGGTAGGGGAGTAAAACTGAGCAATGAGGAGTGCAAGCAGATGCAGAAGAGGAAGAAAAGACTGAGTATAACCTCGATAAGGAGGGATTACTTCGTTTTGAGGAAAGAATTTGGGTTCCTAATGATCTTAAATTAAAAGAAGAAATTATGATGGAGGCCCATAGTTCGAGGTACTCGATACATCCTGGTAGTACGAAGATGTATCAAGACCTTCGTCAGAACTTTTGGTGGCCGAACATGAAGAGGGAGATAACAAAATATGTTAGTAGGTGCTTAACTTGTCAAAAAGTTAAGGCTGAACATCAACGACCAAGTGGGTTGTTACAACCGTTAGAAATTACAGAGTGGAAGTTGTAACGATCGAGAAATTCGGATCTTATTGTAAAATGATTTTATTAAATTAAATAATAAGAAAATCATATTCCATGTGTTATCAAGATGGTTGTCATTATATAACCTATTAATGTTAGAATGTCGTAGTATTTGAGCTATGTGGATGAATTAAAGTGTTTGAATTTCCAAGACGAAAATAAAAGTTTTTCGAGAAATTTTTCGAAAAATACTATTCATCGGTATTTGCTCGGGATATAATTTTGAGTTTCTGAGAAATACGTAATGATGAAATAACAAGGTAAGATGGATTATGTAATAAAAATCTAGTTATGGAAAATGTAATAATTCGCTTGTGGACTTAATTTATAAACGTTAAGGAAGGCGAAATAGTATTGAATAAGTAATAATGTATGATATTTTGGTATTGTACGCAGTAATGAAAATGAGTATAATACTAAGTATTATACGAGTTTGTAGGAAGGATGAAATACCGTATATAAATTCTATATGAATTAGAATACGAAAATAATACCTCAACAATATGGATTAAGAAATGATAATGGACTTGGAAGATTGGATAACAATTATATACAAGTCCAAGTGAATTAAAAGGAGAGGCCCAATCATTAATGAATGAACAAACTAGGTTTATTAATGCAAAGCCCAAAGGATGATTTGATGAAAGCCCAAGATGGAATCCATGAGTTGTATGACCCATGGGGAAAACCATATTGATATGGTTATTGTGGTAACCAAGTAATGTGGTGACCAAGTTAGAGTGGTGCCATGACTTTGAAGTAATGACCAAGTGTAAGATAAAAGTTGTGCTAGCCAAGTAATGAATAGTAAGGAGGTGGCTTGAGGAGGTGGGTGATTTAATGACTAAACTACCATAACTTTGCAAGTTCTATAAATAGAGAAGGCTTACAAGCCATTTGTTAGTTGTTCAAATAATCTAACATCTCAAAAGTGCTTAAGTGTTAGAGAGAATAAGCTACACATAAGTCATTCCATGAGTAAGAAGAAGAAGCAAGCTACTTTATCAAGACTACAAAAAGTAAGACTTCTTCTCTAAATTATCTTCTATCTCTACCATGATAGGTTGATAAGAAAAGTTGGAATTAAGGAACATGGATGTTAAGAAGCAAGAAGAATGTATAAGTCATGAACTTAAGCCACATAAGTTGGCAATAAGTCATCTGAACTTATAAAAGTTATAAACTTATTATAAGTTAACCTTGAATGTTAAGTATGAAAATATGAACTTGTGATGAGTTTAGTAAGAAAAGTGAATTAAGAACTTATATGATTATATGTATCATATATACCTAAGTAAAGTTATATGTGAAGAACATGTAAAGTACGATGATTAAGAAACTCAAATGGTCATAAGTCATGAATAATCAAATCTTAAGTAGTTTATAATTTGACAAGTTTTAAGCTCATGAAGAATAAGTCAAAATCCAACAATGATTATAAGTTGTTGTATTAAATATGTAAAGATGTTCACATGATGAATGAAGTTCATTTGTAATGTTGAACAAATCATAAGAATGAAGAATTGCCGGAATTTGCACGATTGGACGATAATCGTCGAATTCGTAAAATTCTCGGAATGGAAGTCAAATTTTGTTTTGGATCAAGAAACCATTATTTTCCGATAAAGACAAGTCATATTTGGCATTTAAGAGTTGAGAACTCAAAAATGACCGGATTCCGACTTAGAACGAAGAAACGAGCATTGAACGTTCACGAACGTTTATCGTTTTCGTTAAAAATGAACCAATAGGTGAATTTTTAGCAAAAGAAGTCAAATAGATAAAATTCTTGCATGAACATGTAGATTACGTAATTTGTGAACCGTAAGCTTTTGAAAGAGCCAATTCGGATTTATAACGAAGAAGTTATGCGTCCGGGAAGTTCACAAAAATTCAAAACTAAAATTGTTTTCTGGTGCACAGAGTTGGCGCCGCGGCGCCAACCCTAAGAAAAATGACTCACGCCGTAACGCGGAACAGTGTTCGAGCCTACTGCAAGAGTTCGCCGCAGCACGAACTATAGTACAATATGTGACGCCGCAGCCATGTATGCAGCCCAAAATCCTTCGAGGTGTGGCGCAAAGCGCCGCCCATTAAGTAAGGACTCATGACTGCCAAGTCCGGGACAGAGATACAATAAGCTCATGCCACAACGCGAGATATAAGTATAAAGCTTGCACCGCAGCGCCAGTCTTGGAACAAAGATAGTAAAGAAGGTTTCTAAGTACAAAGAAAAGAAAGCTAATTGATTTAAAAGTAAACACAACTTAAGGAATGTAATGTAACATTGTTTAAACTTTGTTAAACCTTAAGGATGTTGTATAAAAGTTGAGATAACCGAGTCGAATATAAATGCAAGGATAAAGATAAACATGAACGAATAGTAATTGAATCTAATACACAATTAGATTGAAATGATGGGTATGATATAGTCATATACATACTGATTATATGTGACCTAATATAAGGAATTATGTGATAATGTATTGTAGAGACTTGAACGACTTGAACATAAAGTTAATATACCGTAGAAGATGCTAAAGGCAAGTATTCTAACCCTTGTCTCAGTTCAAACTGAACAAGTTTTTGAAGTTCATGTATTCTTTCGCATGAATTGAAGTATGTTGAAGTTTAAGCCAATTCCTTTGACTAGACTTGATGTAGTGATAATCTATTCATGTATTATCAAATGTTGCTATCTTTTGTCAACTACTTGATATGGTTTTCAGAAGAAGACTGAAATGTTAAACAAATGTTTTGTCGGTAAAACGACAGGCATGTGAGGTTGCCAAATGCTTAAACGTGCATACGTTTATTGGATGTAGTGTTTATCAACATAGAGTACAATAGGCTGATCACCTAAAAGTGCTCGTAAGTGATATCGAAGCTTCTGAGACTTGTTTCCTAAGTTATCCTTTTCCAATAAAGAATGAATACTCGAGGTCTTTGACCGGAGTGAATGTTTTACTAAATATTGTTATTATTGTAAAACATTTTGAAAGAAAAGATGAAGTGCTATTTTGAATTATCAATAGTACTTCATAACTATTGTTTAGTTATTGAAGATATACGATTTGTATGTGTCAAGCATGTTGTTATAAAATTGTTATACTTGCTGAGCTAGTTATGCTCACTCTTGTTTGAACCATATGAATGCAAATTAAGATCAACGTCCAGAAGGATCGAAAAGGATAAGGGAAAAGCTAAAAGCGACTTACTAAGTCATCTTGTAATAAATATAGGTCTATTGTTGTAATGTAACTGATATTATGACAAAGAACCTTTGTAATGTGTATAGAACCTGGGAAATGTAAATATTACTTTGAATATATAGAAGTTATGTTCGTTCGTTGAGAATTTTCAATTGAATGAATGTATGAATGTTGTACAGTATAGCACCATCTGTCGGGTTGGAAGATACCCGGATTTGGGGGCGTTACAAGTTGGTATCAAAGCCTAGGTTATAAAACTTAAGGGGGAAAGTAGAACCTTAAGTCATAACCTTAAGAAAGAATAAAGAAGTAAAAGATGTAAAGTAACCCTATAAAAAATGCATTATATTATGTTATGTATTTTTATTATTTTACTGGCGTGTACTAATCAAACTATATTGTTTTATTGTAGATGTCAGGAGAAAATGATATGTATAGAGATATACATGTAGTGAGCGAGTATTCGATTAATCGGGTAGAGATACTACCAAATCCCGTAGCGGTAGAACCAGAGTTGGTGACAATCGAGTCGGGAGACTCAGACGATTTAGGCTACATGTCTATATTTGATGGCATGTTAGAGGAGGAGGTGGACGTGATGTCCTTTGACCAGGTTCCACCTACAGAGGACCAGGTTCCACCTACAGACGAAATGTCTACGGGGGAATCGATGAAGTCATTGTTTATCTCGGTATTGGATAGGAATGTCCATTACTGCCAAGAGGTTAAGGAGTTGAAAGAGGAACTCCAAGCTGTCCGTGAGGCCAAGGCTAGCATGGAGGGAATGTGGGAAAAGGAGCATGATGATAGAGTTTTAGCTAAGGACAAAGTTCGAGAGCTGAAATGTGAAGTCTTTGAGCTCAAGCAGGAGCTAAAGACTAAAAAGAGGAAGTTGGAGAGGATGTCCTATATACATATGAGTTCTCATGTAGATTTCCAGCAGCAGGTAGCTGGATATCGATAAGAAGTAGGCGGACGAGACACTATCAATGAGATGTTATTCTTGGCCCGCCAAGAAGGATTTTGATAATGCCCTACGACAGATGTAGTCTAGCAATAGCTAGAGTAGAATAGATATGTAAATATTATGTATCTAGTAGTGACGTAAAACCCTCTTTTGTATAACAAAGGGTAGTCTTTTGTAAATCCCAATTTTGGAAAGTAATCATGATGGTAATGTAATCGCCTAAGGTTGAGTAATGTAAACAATGTAGTGTTATACTACAAGTTATGAATCAATATAAGTCTTTTTATGGAATATGTTGAGTAATGAGTATGAGTTGTTGATTTATTACAAATAATAACAAACCAACAAGAATAAAGTAATAATGATGTGTTGTTTTCTTAACAGCAAAATGCCGCCAAGAAGGAGACAACGAAATCAGGGTACTAATGTTAACCAACCGGAGGGTGGTCCAGTTAATCCAATGCATGAGTTCGTTAATCTTTTAACGGCTGCGTTTAATAGAACGGGGGCTAATGTACCCGTGATTCCTGGAGTAGTACGAGCTACTACTTTTAAGGATTTCAAAAGTGTAGGTCCACCGGAGTTCAAAGGAACTACGGACCCTATAGAAGCCTAAACATGGGTAAAAGAAATCGAGAAAGCATTTGTAATAGCAAATGTTGAGGAGGGTCAAAAGGTTACCTTTGTAACCTATTTGATGAAGGGAGAGGCCAACTTCTGGTGGGAGGCAAACCAGGCTAGGGCCGATATAGGAAACCTAACGTGGGAGAGGTTCAATGAGATTTTCTTCGAGAACTATTTTCCCACGAGTATACAAGGAGGATGGAGATGAGGTTTCGGAATTGAGACAAGGGATATGATGAGTTCCCCAATATCTTCGCCAAGTTTAATGAATCGCACGATTCGCTCCACATCAAGTGGACAATCAAAGTGAGAAAGGCTAGAAGATTCGAGTAGGGCTTGAAACCACGGCTCTATAAATAGAATCTACGTGTTCCAAAGTACTTCCTTTGGAACCATACTAGAAAAGGCAATAATTGTCGAAGGTGGGAATGAGGCTCTCAGCCAGTACCACAAAGATAAGAAAAACAATGGCAAGGTTGATGGAGGAACCAAGACCGAGGGAGCCAGTGGAAGTGGCAATAGTCAGAAGAGTAAGGGCTTTAACTCTGGGAATACTGGAGTAAAACAAGGGGACTCTAAGAAGAGGATGGAGGTCTATATAACCCGCGGGAAGACTGTAAGACCCCAGCTTTTATAAATAAAGATGAATTTTCTATAAATATTATTTTTGAATATTATGGAATAATTTGATATAATGTTATAGTTGTGGGTAATATTTATAAATTTTGCAAAGTATGCAAGTGGTTATATTATATTCGGTTGGTCAGGGATTATTCGGTGTAATCATGACCGTAATGTTACAAATGATGTGGTAAAAGTCCTCAGTGACCGTAGTGCATTGATGGACAGTGGTTGGCATTATCATGACCATTAATGAATACACAACTATTCTTGGCCCGTAGTGTAGGAATAATTGTGGTCGTGATACTAAAGAAAATCCTTGGCCGTAATGCAGGGGTGATTCGATGATGTGGATTATTTATTAAAGCTGAGTCTCAGCTATAACAGTGATGAAAAACCTTTTAAATCATAAAAGATAGTAGATTTTATTTTCTACTTGACTCTTTTAATGGATTGCTTGTTCCGCTGCAGTTAAACTTGATGTTTATTATATTTTATCAGTTTAACAATGTTGAAGGCTATTGATAATTTATTCTGCATTATCTTAGTTATAATATTTCTTCTTGGGCTAGTTGAGCTCACCCTTTCTTTCACCGTTTCTTCTCTTGAAATGAGAACATAGCCGGGACTTGAGACGAGTCGGGGAACGGAGTAATGGTCCGGATGATAGCATTAGTAGTCCTCACTATTACATTAAATAGTGTGATAATAATTATAATGAGGACTCCTTTTGAGTTTGTATAATATCTAGTAGACAATATTTGTATTCGAACTCACGCTTTATGTCGTATTGTACCACGACAGCTTATATTAGTAAGTTGTATTTAAATTACATACCATGTATCGACTACCCAAGATGGGTGATGTATACCTAATTTTGGGGCGTCACAATGGTTAGTATCGAGCTTAGGGATATGATCCCGGCTAAGATGTGAGAATAGTACTAGGAGGTGAGAGACAGAATACCATCGTTAGTATGACCTACCTAAGTTTATGTGTTATTTTATTGGTCGGTCAGAATATAAAGATAATTGTTACATGTCAATTAATCTTTTGTTTTGTGGCGGTATCTGAAAATAACATCTGAGAATGTTGAGAATAGAAATAGAGCACAGGCGATCGTTGATTCACCACATATCAATAATCAGGATAATGTGCATCAGGAAGGCGACAATCCTCATGCAAACAATAACACTGACCAAATGATGAATGATCAAATGTTCAAAGGCTTTATGGAATTTACGCAACAAAGAAAGAGAGGCGACTCTGTCCAAAACGTAGGTGGAAACACGAAAAACTCTCGGCGGTCACCGCTAAACAATTCAAGGAGCCGGGACCATACGGAGTTTAAGGGAGAGCCAAAACCACTTCCGCTAAGAATGGATAAAGCAGATTACCAAGATATTTGATGTCTTGGGATGCTCCTCGAGAGCAAAAGGTTCCTTCTTGCCTTTATGTTGCGTGGAGAGGCGATTCTTCGTGGGAATCGGTAAAACGTACTCAACTTCTTTGTCTCGAAGATATCTTGGGAGAAGTTCCAGAGAGTCATTCAACGACAAATACTTTCCCGAAAGTATTCGCCACATGAAGGAGGTGGAGTTTATCAAGTTGAACAAAACAATATGGCCAGGTGTCGCAATACGAGGCAAAATTTCTTTGAGTTATCACGGTTGCATCCCACTTGGTGGATAATGAAGAGAGAATGGCACGAATGTTTTTAAGAGGTTTGAAGTCGAGATACGTCAACATCTTATTTCTCATAAACCGTGTTTGTATTCGAGATGTTGTAAATAGGGCTCATTAGTGGAGCGCGATAATGAGTCAACGAAACTAAAAGAGAGCGGTAAGCAAAATTATAATACCGGTGAGTAGTCATCGAGCGGTGACAACAAGCGTGGAGGGAATCAATGTAGCGATATCGGTAACCACTTGATGGTAATCGTACCAAAACAATAAGAATGGACATTTCAAGAAACAGAGATTCAACAATGATGGAAAGACCTCGGCAAGACCAAAGACTGTTGTTAAGGAAGGAGAAAGACCACCTATCATATGCTTCAAATGCGGAGAAGAGGGACACATCGGTCCGAATCGTGCCATCTGTCCAAAAGCATGTTATAATTATGGAAGAGAAGGTCACTTAGCTCGATTTTGTCGTTCTAGAAGACAAATTCAACTAGGATGGAGGCACCAAAGGTCGTCCCGAAAAAAGTCAAAACCTAGAGTGGTCTGGGAGAGCGTTTGTTGTGACCTCCCGAGAGCAAGGAACTCGAATGAGGTCATCACGGGTAAGCTTATCATAAACTCTAATGAAGTCTATACTTTATTTGATCTTCGGTTCTACCCATTCTTTTATTTCTCCTACTTGCACTCATCGATTAAATTTGACTCAGGAGAATTAGACTTTGACTTATCTGTGGAAACTCCGCTGGGAGAAACCTTCATTACATCCACTTTGTTTATAAGTCTTGTTTGATTCAAATCGGTACCCTCACATTACCCGTCGATCTTATTTCATTAAAAATACTTGCATTTGACGTGATTCTAGGGATTGATTGGTTAACTACTTATCATGCAAAAATTGATTGTTTTCGTAAGGTTGTTAGCTTTCATATTCCTAATCAACCTATTATGCGAATTCAAACGACCAAACCATTAAAATCAATCACGGGCATCTCAAGCCATAAAGCTATTCGTTTATTAAAAAGCGGATGTCAAGCTTTCTTAGCTCATGTCACGATTTAAACAAAAATACGCCGGGTTTTGAACTATATTTCTATTGTTAATAAATTTCTGACGTATTCCCTAAGAACTTCCTGGCTACCCCCCAGGCGTGAAATTGAATTTTGTCTCGACCTTGAACCCGTTACAAAACCTATTTCCAAAGCCCCTTATCGAATGGCTCTATTGAACTTCGGAGTTAAAGACCCAACTGCGAGAATTGTTAGACATTGGCTTTATTCGTCCTAGTACTTCTCCTTGGGGTGCTCTGTTCTATTCATGAAGAAGAAAGATGGGAGTATGCGACTTTGTATTGATTATCGGGAGTTGAATCATGTCACCATCAAAAATAGGTATCCATTGCCACGTATTGATGACCCGTTTGACCCGATTACAAGGAGCCAAATTCTTTTCAAAGATTGATCTTCGTTCCGGATATCACCAATTGAAGATTAGAACCGTGACATTCCAAAGACGACTTTGAACTCGAAGACGGGCATTATGAATTCCTAGTCATGTCCTTTGGATTGACTAATGCTCCTCTTTGCCTTCATGGATATGATGAACCGAGTATTCAAGGAATATTTAGATCACTTTGTGGTCGTCTTTATTGATGACATCCTTATTTATTCCAAAAGCCGTGAAGATCATGAGCAACACTTAAGGCTGACACTCCAAAAGCTTCGTGAATATAAGCTTTATGCCAAGTTAAAGAAATGCGAGTTACGCTTGAAGAAGTAGCATTCCTTGGGCACGTGGTATCAAGTCATGGAATATCTGTTGACCCAAAGAAAGATTGAAGCTATTCAAAGTCGGGAACAACCTAAATCAGTGACCAAAGTACGTAGCTTTCTCTGTTTAGCTGGTTATTATCGGAGATTCGTGGAAGGATTTTCTCGAATCGCTACTCCATCGACTCAACCGACTCGAAAAGATACAAAGTTTGGTTGGAGCGAAGAATGTGAGAAGAGTTTTCAAGAACTCAAGAGAGACTTATTTCAAAGACTGCTCGACAATACCATCCTGCCTCGGAGATTTGTCATCTACAAATGATGCTTGGGCAAAGGGTTGGGATGTGTTCTCATGCAACATGGAAAAGTTATAGCCTATGCCTCGCGATAACTCAAAGAATATGAGAGGAATTATCCTACTCATGATCCGGAGTTAGCATTTGTGTCTTTGCACTTAAAATTTGGAGGCATTACTTGTATGGGGAGAAAGTGGAAATCTTTACGGATCATAAAAGCCTCAAATATTTCTTCACTCAAAAGGAACTCAACATGCGACAAAAGACGCGTTGGCTTGAACTATTGAAAGATTATGATCATACCATCCAATACCATCCCGAAAAGTGAACGCATAGTAATGACGCGTTGAGTAGAAGATCATATCAAAAATGCACGAGTGCGTTATTTTCAACGCAAAGGCCCATTTTGTGTGACTTGCAAAGGATGGAGATAGAGTTAAAGACTCGAGGACGACGCGTGTGATGATAGCGAATATACTGAGTAGAACCGACTTTAATCGATAAAGTTAAAGTCGCTCAAGCTACGGACACTGGAGCCGATGCGTATGAGGAAGAAAGTGCAAGAGGGTGCTATCTTAGGAAGCAAGAATCGATGAAGAAGGAATACTTGAGTCAACTCCGGACTTTGTGTTCCTAACGAACCTAATTTAAAGTATAATATCATGATGGAGGTGCACAACACACCATTTGCAATCCATCACAGGAGTACCAAAATGTAAAATGATATTAAATATACATTTTGGTGGAGCAATATGAAGAGAGAGATAGCATTTGTTTATCTCAAGGTGTCTAACTTGTCAACGAGTTAAAGCGGAGCATCAAGTACCAAAAGGTCCATTGCAACCACTTGAAATTCCGTAATGGAAGTGGGAGCGCATTACCATGGATTTCAATTCTGGCCTTCCTAAGGATTCTCAAGGCATTGATGCGATTTGGGTCATTGTTGATAGATTGACCAAGTCCGCTCATTTCTTACCGAATCTGAGAAACTTATACACTTGAACGTCTTGCTCGTATGTACATAAACGAGATTGTAAGATCGCATGGTATCTTGCGGTATCCATAGTTTCGATCGAGACCCAAGATTCACTTCACGATTTTGGGTTAGTTTGCAAAAAGCTATGGGCACGACTTACGATTTAGCTTCGGCATATCATCCTCGATTTTGACGGACAATCGGAGAGGACTATTCAAACTCTTAAAGATCTATTAAGACTCTGTGTCCTTGATTTCAAGGGAGTTGGGACAAGTTCTTACCATTGGTGGAGTTTTCCTACAACAACAGCTTATCAAGCAAGTATTGGCATGGCTCCATTCGAGCGTTGTATGGAAGAAAGTGTCGCTTCTCGAGATCTTTGGGATGAGGTGGGTGAAGTAACGTTGTTGGGACCGGTTGTTGATACGTATGACTACGAAAAGATTCAAACGATCCGACAACGTATAAAAACCTCACAAAATCGGCCAAGAAAGAGTTATCTTGATCTTCATCGAAAGGACGTGGAATTCGATATAGGAGATCATGTGTTGTTAAGAGTTGCTCCATGGAAAGGAGTTACAAGATTTGGAAAGAGAGGAAAACTTAATCCTCGATTCATCGGTCCATTTTAATCCTCGATCGAGTAGGAACCGTAGCCTATATAGACTCGCTTTTACCGCCAAATATGTCTTGTGTTCATAACGTTTTTCACATATCCATGTTACGTAAATATGTGAAAGACCCGAACCATATTATTGAGTTAGAACCGACGAAAAATAGCGGAAGATTTGGCGTATGAAGAGGTTCTGTTCAAATTTTGGATAAGAAGGAACATATTCTACGCTCCAGGTTATACCTCAAGTCAAAGTTTTGTGGAGGAACCACGATGTTGAGGAAATGACTTGGGAGTTAGAATCAAATGAAATCAAGGTATCTTTACCTCTTCGACATACCGTGCACGTACCCTAATTTCGAGGCAAAATTTCATAAGAAGGGAGGTTGTAAGACCCCAGCTTTTATAAATAAAGATGAATTTTCTATAAATATTATTTTTGAATATTATGGAATAATTTGATATAATGTTATAGTTGTGAGTAATATTTATAAAGTTTGCAAAGTATGCAAGTGGTTATATTATATTCGATTGGTCAGGGATTATTCGGTGTAATCATGACCGTTATGTTACAAATGATGTGGTAAAAGTCCTCAGTGGCCGTAGTGCATTAATGGACAGTGGTTGGCATGATCATGACCATTAATGAATACACAACTATTCTTGGCCCGTAGTGCGGGAATAATTGTGGTCGCGATACTAAAGAATATCCTTGGCCGAGTAGTGCGTGGGTGATTCGATGATGTGGATTATTTATTAAAGTTTGAGTCTCAAATTTATAACAAATGATGAAAACCTTTTAAATAATAAAAGATAGTAGATTTTATTTTCTACTTGACTCTTTTAATAGATTTCTTGTTCATTGCAGCTTAAACTTGATGTTTATTATATTTTTCAGGTTTAACAATGTTGAAGGCTATTGATAATTTATTCTGCATTATCTTAGTTATAATATTTCTTATTGGGCTAGTTGAGCTCACCCTTTCTTTCACTGTTCTCTTGAGGAAATGAGAACATAGCCGGGACTAGTCGGGGAACGCAGTAATGGTCCGAGGATAGCATTAGTAGTCCTCACTATTCCGTGAAATAGTGTGATAATAATTGTAATGAGGACTCCTTTTGAGTTTGTATAATATCTAGTAGACAATATTTGTATTCAAACTTACGCTTTATGTCGTATTGTACCGCTGACAGCTTATATTATTAAGTTGTATTTAAATTACATACCATGTATCCGACTACCCAAGATGGGTGATGTATACCTAATTTTGGGGGCATCACGGTTAGTATCGTGAGCTTAGGATATGATCCCTAGCTAAGATATGAGAATAGTACTAGGAGGAGAGATGGGGAATACCTTCGTTAGTATGACCTACCTAAGTTTATGTCTTTTTTTATTGGTTTGGTCGTAATATAAAGATAATTGTTACATGTCAATTAATCTTTTGTTTTGTGGCGATGATCTCGAAAATGACATCCGAGAATGTTGAGAATAGCAATGAGAGCACACAGCGATCGTAGATTCACCACATATCAATAATCGTGGATAATGTGCATCGTGAAGGCGACAATCCTCATGCAAACAATAACACCGACCAAATGATGAATGATCAAATGTTCGGAGGCTTTATGCAATTTATGCAACAATGAAAGCGAGAGCGACTCACATCAAAACGTAGGTGGAAACACGAAAAACTCTCTGGCGGTCACCGCTAAACAATTCAAGGAGCTGGGACCACCGGAGTTTAAGGAGAGCCAAAACCACTTCCGGCGGAAGCATGGATAAAGCAGTTACCAAGATATTTGATGTCTTGGGATGCTCCGAGGAGCAAAAGGTTCCTTTCACGCCTTTATTTTTGCGTGGAGAGGCAGATTCTTCGGTGGGAATCGGTAAAATGTACTCAACTTTCTTTGATCAAGATATCTTGGGAGAAGTTCCAGGAGCTGTTCAACGACAAATACTTTCCTGAGAGTATTCGCCACATGAAGGAGGTGGAGTTTATCAAGTTGGAACAAAACAATATGACCGTGTCGCAATGACGAGGCAAAATTTGCGGAGTTATCACGGTTTCGTCCCACTTGGTGGATAATGAAGAGAAAATGGCACGAATGTTTTTAAGAGGTTTGAAGTCGGAGAGATACGTCCAACATCTTATTTCTCATAAAGCGTGTTTGTATTCAGATTTTGTAAATAGGGCTCGATTAGTGGGCGCGATAACTAGTCAACCTAACTAAAAGAAGCGGTAAACAAAATTATAATACCAATGAGTAGTCATCGAGCTAAGTGACAACAAGCGTGGAGGAATCAACAGGCGGAATCGGTAACCACTTGATGGTAATCAGGGCCAAAACAATAAGAATGGAGATTTCAAGAAATAAAGATTCAACAATGATGGAAAGACCTCAGCACCAGCACCCGTTGTTAAGGAAGGAGAAAGACCACCTATCATATGCTTCAAATGCGGAGAAGAGGGACACATCAGTCCGAACTGTGTCATGCCGTCCAAAGCATGTTATAATTGTGGAAGAGAAGGTCACTTAGCTCGATTTTTTCGTTTACCGAAGACAAATTCAACTAGGATGGAGGCACCAAAGGCCGTCCCAGAAAAGTCAAAACCGGTAGTGCAAGGGAGAGCGTTTGTTGTGACCTCCCAGAGAGCAAGGAACCCGAATGAGGTCATCACGAGTAAGCTTATCATAAACTCTAATGAAGTCTATACTTTATTTGATACCGGTTCTACCCATTCTTTTATTTCTCCTACTTGCGCTCATCGATTAAATTTGACTCCGGAGAAATTAGACTTTGACTTATCTGTGGAAACTCCGTTGGGAGAAACCTTCATTACATCCACTGTTTATAAGTCTTGTTTGATTCAAATCGGTACCAGCTCAGCTGGGGAAATCAATGGCCCGCACTTTTAATATGACGGTCCAAGATGCGGTGGCATCAGGGGATGTAGTTGCTGAAAGTAATATACACACAGGCCAATCATGTTTGATGATAAAGCATATACTTTGTAACAATCTTATTCATTTATTAATAAAAAGTATTAATTTATTAAAGGCTTTTAATTATCTACATGATGTTGTTTTATAATATGTGATAAACCCATAGTTTTAAGCAATGCTTTTAGAATAATGATGATGATCATTCTAATGAGATCTAAATTCTTGAAAGCTTAAAACTAAAATAGTTCCCAATCATTGGATTACTAAATTGGGGATTAGTGAATCCGGATAGATTGGTACATCGTTGCTTGCTCATTGGATGAGGATGATTGATCTCATGATCATTTTGTGTGGAGATACTAAAGCAAGTATGTAGGTGCTTATTAGAGAATAAGTTCATTGAACGTGGCTCGCTAAGGAATACCTAATGGAGTTTTATTTGCTGTCGATAGGAATTCCTCAGTAGTGATAGTAAAGACAAGTAATCCTTGGACTTGAGATCATCATAGTATCTTATGTATGATGAGTTATACTTTGACTTATTCCTTAAGACCCTTAGGGTATATCAAAGGGTATGCTTGGGTATAATAAGTTTTACATGTAGATAATGTATGATCAATAAAGAATCTACCACTTCTAATAAAAGAAGAAATGTCCTATGTGATTCGATAAATGACAACTCAAGAGTCCTTGGCGAAGCAAAATGAAATTAGAAAGGAGTTTCTAATTTGCATTATTTGGAGTTAATGTATTTAAGAGTCGAAATACATATAATTAAATAAAATAAGACTTGACATGAATTCCATGCCTTATATTTAATTGGGACATTGTATGGTGGAAGGATTGAATTGTCACGGTAACTATTTACTCAAAGGTTCTTTTATGATTAATGTTGAAATCAGATTATCCGGAAAGTCGTTGATCGCTGGGAGGCTTATCCCTATTGTAGAATAAATATTATTTATTTAAATAAATTAATTGTTTAATTTATTTATTTAAATAAGATTAGAATTGTTCTAATTGATTTATTCACAACCGGATTAATATGGAGAACCTAAAGGGTCACACCATAAAATGAAGAATAATTATTTAAGAAGTTAATGGCATAATCGTAATAATATATGTTAAGTATATTTAATTTAATCTATGGTGATAGAATAAATTAAATAGCTTAATATTATTATTTAATATTTTAGAAATATTAAATATAAATTAATAAGAGGAGTCTTATTAATATTATTACAATTATTATTATTTTAATTTCTAAAAGAGTTTAGGAATTAATTTAATATAAGTACTCTCATTTATTCCTAATAGGATTAGGAGGGAAAATTAGTTAAAGGAGTTTAATTAATTATCCCTAATAAGATTAGGGAGCTTAATTAATTAAAAGAATTTAATTAATTAAATAAAACTCAATTCCTTAATTGTTAAGGTGGGTGGCCCACATCTATAAATAAGAGGAGTCTTATTATGGGTGTGAGGGTTGTTGACTTTTTCAACATACGACATAATTCCAATTGTTGGGAGAGTACACCCTTTCTATAGAGATAGGAAAAACTAGGGTTTGAGCCAATAACCCCTTCTTCTTGAATTCCTATTCTTCCTTGGTGGATCACCTCTAGAGGCCAAACACATGGGTGGCTAACGTTGATCAAAGGAAGGAACCAAACCCGGTGGATTCAAGTTGAACGCGAAAAGGATTGGAGGTAAACTTGTACCTGAGGAAGCTCGATCTTCAAGGATATGATTTTATTCTTTATCTTTTCGTTTAATTAATAATTGTGCATAAAGGGTGATCCGGGTTTATGGTTTGTAAATTTTTAAAACTCTGATTTTACACGTTTCCGCATTTTTATGCAATTTGATTGCGTTTATGAATATTACAAACCTAACAGTGGCATCAGAGCCAAACCTTTATGCGAATTATTAATTGTTTTAATTTATATATTGATATGTGTTTAGAACAATTTAATTGGGCATAATTTTATTGTATAAAATTTAAATAAAAAAAAAAAAAAACTTTACGCTTTTTTTTTTTTCCATGGATCCGTGCTTGATAATCCACGTGAATGGTGGTAGTGGTGACATGTTATTTTTTCTTTGCCACGGATTTTATAATAACTTAAGTCACCGAAATTTTTTTTAAAAAACCCGTGCACATGCTTTTTTTTAAAAACCCGTGCACATGCCTTTTTTTTTTTTTAAAAACTGGGTAGGTTTAAAATTTATTAAACTTTTTTATTTTAATAAAAGGAAATCGGATATATATATATTATGGTTATATATATATATATATATATATTACGAATATATATATACATATATATATATTCTTAATTATTATATAATTAAAATAAAAGTTTATTTTAATTTTAAAATAAAAGGTTTATTTTAATATTAAAATAAAAGATTTATTTTAATTTTAAAATTAAATTTCATGCTAACTAATTAGAGTTGGAATTGGATTCCATGCTAACTAATTGGAGTTGAAATTGGATTCTATTTTTCCTTAAATAAAGGAGTTTATTTAGATATGAAATAAGATTTCATATTATTCAAAATAAAGGAGTTTATTTGTGAATAGGAAAAGAGAATCCATGTTTCCTTAAATAAAGGAGTTTATTTAAATATGAAATAAGATTTCATATTATTCAAAATAAAGGAGTTTATTTGTGAATAGAAAAAAAAATCCGTGTTTCCTTAAATAAAGGAGTTTATTTAGATATGAAATAAGATTTCATATTATTCAAAATAAAGGAGTTTATTTGTGAATAGGAAAGAGAATCCATGTAGTTTTTTTTTATATGGAATTGGATTCCATAATTAATTAAAATAAAGGAGTTTATTTTGATTAATGATTTTGATTAAAATAAAATAGTTTATTTTATTCAAAATTGGATAAATTAAAATAAAATAGTTTTATTTTGATTTAAATTTGGATTAAAATAAAGGAGTTTATTTTAATTCAAAAATAAATTTTATACTAACTAAAGTTGCCCATTAAATGATATCAATATATACATTAAATGTTTATTATTCATAAGATGAATGTTATTTATTGATGCGTATGATGATGTGTATGATAATAAATGGGATTGATTATGACAATTGAAAAATGATGTGATTGGATTTTATTTTAGTTGGATGCATGAATGTATGAGTTTTATTAAATGGGGTATGCGTACTTCGCGTCTTCTAATTTTTCTTAATGTAAATTCTATTCCCCTTCTATGTACTTCCCTTATTTGGCGATCAAGGTTTCTATTTATTTTAAATAGTTTTGTAATAGGAATAGTTAGAATTATTTTGAAGAATTGGAGATCAAGGGACAAGAAGCGCTTGAAGACCCGTTTGTAATGGAGCCCTGTTTAAATGTAATAGTTATATTTAAATATTATTTCTTGCACCCCTAGGGAGTTTGACCTTTTAGTTCACTTGGTTGCTCTAGTGAACCAAACTAGAATAAAAGTCCATAATCAATCCGAGTAGAATATAGTATTCTATATGTGCATGCTTATACTATATATATATTATATATTATGCAAACATGCTTCGCATGTTTATTAATATAATACGCGTATTTTATATATATATGTGCAATGCAGCTAAAACAAGATGAGACAAATTAATAACAAACCCTCAATTTTTTTATATTAAGTCCTAAGCGTTCAAAGATATTTGGAATATCGAACGTCAGCTTTCTAGCATGATAAAATTAATAGAGTATTAAATATTTAATATGAGTTTGTTGTGTCACCACAAGGCAAGTATTAAGTATTTAAGATGTTAATTTATCACATTTGATGCTTATAAAGAAAATTGAACAATATTGTTTTGTTGTGTCACCACAAGGATGATATTTTTCTTTTTTGAATATATGGAGTGCTAGGTCAGACTTAACTTAGATAATTTTGATTCGGATGTGCCACCACTTGATCAAAATAATGTAAGAGGCAAAATACAAGGAGTTGCATAGTTGATGTAATTGACAAAAGTTGTCTACCTATTTATTTATATATAGTTTGTTGTGTCACCACAAGGCTATATACATTTGAAATGGGATCTTTATTCTCACTAGCAAATCTTTAATTAGATTTTGCCGAACTATATATATTGAGGGTAATATAGTTTGAAGAAAATAGTGGGAGATACCAATTTAAAACAAGACCTAATTTATTTTGGTAATTAATAAAAGAATGTATGTTAAAATGTTGTTAATTACAAATTCATTTACAGAATTTTACAATGTCTAAAAATTACTATCACTGTGAAGCATATTAGATGCTAAATTAATCAGACCGAATTAAACGAATTGGTTAAGGAATTTGAGAATAGTTCTCACGGCTAAAAAGCTATCTTATGTCCGTAATACGTCTATCCCTGCAATGGTTGTAGACAATGCCTCTGAGGAAGGGATTGCTACTTTTAGAAAGTGGCAAGATGATGCACAGTTGGCTCAATGCATCATGCTCGCATCCATGAATAACGAGCTTCAATCGGCGATGAAACTATGGATGCTCCTACTATATTCCTCACATCAAGTAGTTGATGGTGAAGAAAGTAGGACTGATAGATATCTGATATCTAAGGAGCTCTTCCGATCTAGAATGGCCAATGGCACTATAGTACAGACAAAAAGATCTTAACATAATCAATTTGATTGATCAATTAGGACAACTGGTTTTGTCATGGATGGAGAGTTGAGCCAAGATTTGATCTTGCACTCACTCCCGGACTCCTTTCACAATTGTTGTGAATTTTTCATATGAACAAGCTAGATATCAGCCTCGCTGATTTGCTTAACATGTTGAAAAATGTTAAGAGTCGCTTTCCAACCAAGAAAGACCATGTCTTACTGGTAGGGGCCAAAGGATCTTCTGAAAAGAAGAACGATTCTAAGAAGGTAAATAGAAAGGCAAAAACAAAGGATAATAAGAACAAAACTGATATGGATAGCAAAGGAGTTTGCTTCCACTGCAATAAGCATGGACACTGGAAAGAAACTGCAAGAAGCATCTTGCAGAGGCTAACCAAAGAAGCTTAGTGAAGTTTCGGTTACAAATACAATTTTGTTCATGATTTAAATAAATTTTCTTTAAGTCAAGGTTCTACTTGGGTATAGGATACCGACTTTGGTTATCATAAATATAGATTTATGAAGGGACCAAGCAGAAGTAGAAAGTTAAACAAAGATAAGTAATCCTATGTGTGGGAAATGAAGCAAAGGTTGCTGCATTAGCCATAGAAACTTATAATTTAACAGTGCCTACGGGCAAATCAATTAAGTCAATAAGTTGTTATTGTATTCCAGTTCTTGTTAAAAATATTATTTCCATTTTATTGTTGGACAATAAAATTTTTGGTATTATAATTAAGAACAATTGTTGTTCTATTTATAATAATAATGTTTTGTATAGAACTGGAATATTACTTAATGAATTTTGTATACTTGACTTACGTGAAAAATATATTTTGCAAATTGAACAAACTAGTATAAGAAAAGGAGATGATCATTCAAAGAGTTGAATGTGTGTATTTGTTAAAATACAAGTGTGAATTATTCAAAGAATTCAGAAGTGAAACAAATTGACAAAGTATTAAGATTCTTTGATTAGATCAAGGAATAAATACTTGTGCAATAAGTTTCTTGATCATCTCAAATGGTTTTTCTCATAATGGACACCTCATGATACGTAATAATTGATTGATGTATCTGAAAGGAAAAATCATACCTTGTTGAACATGGTACGATCCATAATGATTTTACCGACATTCCAGTATCCTTCTAGGGTCATGTCCTAGAAATGGTCACGATATCTCACGAAAAAGGTAACCTCAAAATCCAACCCCAAGACTCCATAAAAGTTATGGACAGGGAGGATTCCTAATCTTAAGTATGTTAAGATAAGGGGTTGTCCAGCTTACGTGAAAAAGTTTCGAAGGATAAGCTTGGGACAAGATTTGACAAGTGTCGATTTGTGGGACATCCTAAAGTAAGTTTAGGGTATATGTTCTATAATCCTACTTAGCGAAAGGTGTTTGTTGCGAAACACACTGCCTTCTAAGATAAAGGTGTTTATTATTGAAGGGGCTAGTGGGAGGATAATAGATCTTGAAGAGTTCAAGAACCACAAAACACTATAAGAGGAACCTGTTGATAGACCTATTGTACCACAACCGAATCATAAATCTGGAATAGTACCGAAGATACCTAGGAGGTATGGATTCATCATGGATGATGATGATGAGGTACACATCATAGAAGATGATGATCCGATTACATCTGATGAGGTAAGTGTTTTGAGACACTCGAGAAATTGATTGAAGCAAGTTTCTCAAATATGGAACATTTGTTTTGATGAGGCAATCAAAAGAGTTTGATTTTATCAAAAATAAGAATGAACCTATTGTGTACAAAAGGGTCAATGGGAGCGTCGTTGTAAGACCCCAGCTTTTATAAATAAAGATGAATTTTTTCTATAAATATTATTTTTGAATATTATGGAATAAATTTGATATAATGTTATAGTTGTGGATAATATTTATAAATTTTGCAAAGTATGCAAGTTGTTATAAAATATTAGTTTGGTCGGGAATATTCTTTTTGTTAGGGAATATTAAATAATGGCTCAATCATTGGTGGACCCCACAATGTAATTATTGTCGGATTGAGAAAACGACAAAAATATTTTATAAAAATAACTTGGGAGGTGTTACCGTTAAAATTGTTGAACTACCCGTGGTAAAAGAAATGCGATGTCTGGCGTAGTTGCATAGTAGCACCGCGGTATTGATTATTGATGCTTACGTGAGAAGTCACTCACCTATGCTCAATTATTACTACGATAATTCTTTGCATCATATCTCTTATATTATTGATTCAATTATTATCACAGTATCATCTGTATAACATGTTATAGTATTAAATCAATAATTGAGACGACAAGTTATAAATGATTAATAATTGTTGAAAGATTAAATATGTGTTGATGAAAAAAAAATGATTTGTGGTAAGTTTGATTATTTTGGGGGCGTCACAGTTGGTATCAGAGCTTAGGGATATGATCCCTGGCTAAGATGTGAGAATAGTACTAGGAGGGGAGAGACGGGGAATACCTTCGCTAGTATGACCTACCTAAGTTTATGTGATATTTTATTGGTTGGTCAGAAGATAGGGATAATTTGTTACATGTCAATTAATCTTTTGTTTTGTGGCGATGTCTCGAAAATGACATCCGAGAATGTTGAGAATAGCAATGGAGCGCAGTGATTGTTGATTCACCACATATCAATAATCGAGATAATGTGCATCGTGAAGGCGACAATCCTCATGAAAACAAACAACACCGACCAAATGACGAATAAATCAAATGTTCGAGGCTTTATGTAATTTATGCAACAAAGAAAGAGAGCGACTCTGTCCAAAACGTGGGGTGGAAATACGGAAAACTCTCGGTGGTCACCGCTAAACAATTTAAGGAGCTGGGACCACCGGAGTTTAAGGGAGAGCAAAACCACTTCGCGAAGCATGGATAAAGCAGATTACCAAGATATTTGATGTCTTGGGATGCTCCGAGAAGCAAAAGGTTCCCTTCACGCCTTTTATGTTGCGGAGAAGCGGATTCTTGGTGGGAATCGGTAAAAACGTACTCAACCAATTTGTCTTGAAGATATCTTGGGAGAAGTTCCAGAGTCATTCAACGACAAATACTTTCCGAAAGTATTCGCCACATGAAGGAGGTGGAGTTTATCAAGTTGGAACAAAACAATATGACCGTAATACGCAATACGAGGCAAAATTTGCGGAGTTATCACGGTTTCGTCCCACTTGGTGGATAATGAAGAGAGAATAAGCGCGAATGTTTTTAAGAGGTTTGAAGCGGGAGATACGTCAACATCTTATTTCTCATAAACCGTGTTTGTATTCAGATGTTGTAAATAGGGCTCGATTAGTGGAGCACGATAATGAGTCAATGCAACTAAAAAGAGCGGTAAGCAAAATTATAATACCGGCGAGAATAGTCATCGAGGCGGTGACAACAAGCGTGGAGGAAATCAACAGGCGAGATATGGTAACCACTTCGGTGGTAATCAGGGCCAAAACAATAAGAATGGACATTTCAAGAAAAGGAGATTCAACAATGATGGAAAGACGTCAGCACCAGCACCCATTGTTAAGGAAGGAGAAAGACCACCTATCATATGCTTCAAATGCGGAGGAGAGGGACACATCGATCAAACTGCGTCATGCCGTCCAAAAGCATGTTATAATTGTGGAAGAGAAGGTCACTTAGCTCGATTTTTATGGTTTCAAGAAGACAAATTCACTAGGATGGAGGCACCAAAGGCCATCCCGAAAATTCAAAACCCAGAGTCTGCAGGAGAGCATTTGTTGTGACCTCCCAAAGAGCAAGGAATCCGAATGAGGTCATCACGGGTAAGCTTATCATAAACTCTAATGAAGTCTATACTTTATTTGATCTGGTTCTACCCATTCTTTTATTTCTCCTACTTGCGCTCATCGATTAAATTTGACTCTAGAGAAATTAGACTTTGACTTATCTGTGGAAACTCCGTTGGGAGAAACCTTCATTACATCCACTTGCTTTATAAGTCTTGTTTGATTCAAATCGGTACCCTCACATTACACATCGATCTTATTTCATTAAAAATACTTGCATTTGACGTGATTCTAGGGATTGATTGGTTAACTACTTATCATGCAAAATTTGATTGTTTTAAATAAGGTTGTTAGCTTTCATATTCCTAATCAACCTATTATGCTAATTCAAACGACCAAACCATTAAAATCAATCACGGTCATCTCAAGCCATAAAGCTATTCGTTTATTGAAAAGCGGATGTCAAGCTTTCTTAGCTCATGTCATGATTTAAATAAAAATACGCCGGTTTTAAACGATATTCCTATTGTTAATAAATTTCTGACGTATTCCCCAAGAACTTCTGGCCTACCCCCCGTGGCGTGAAATTGAATTTTGTATCGACCTTGAACCTGTACAAAACCTATTTCCAAAGCCCCATATCGAATGGCTCTATTGAACTTCGAGGAGTTAAAGACCCAACCGCAGGAATTGTTAGACATTGGCTTTATTCGTCCTAGTACTTCTCCTTGGGGTGCTCTGTTCTATTCGTGAAGAAGAAAGATGGGAGTATGCGACTTTGTATTGATTATCGGGAGTTGAATCACGTCACCATCAAAAATAGGTATCCATTGCCACGTATTGATGACTGTTTGACCCGATTGCAAGGAGCCAAATTCTTTTCAAAGATTGATCTTCGTTAGGATATCACCAATTGAAGATTAGAACCACCGACATTCCAAAGAAGGCTTTCGGAACTCGATGCGGGCATTATGAATTCCTAGTCATGTCCTTTGGATTGACTAATGCTCCTCTTTGCCTTCATGGATATGATGAACCGAGTATTCAAGGAATATTTAGATCACTTTGTGGTCGCTCTTTATTGATGACATCCTTATTTATTCCAAAAGCCGTGAAGATCATGAAGCAACACTTGAGGTGACACTCCAAAAGCTTCGTGAATATAAGCTTTATGCCAATTTGAAGAAATGCGAGTTACGGCTTGAAGAAGTAGCATTCCTTGGGCACGTGGTATCAAGTCATGGAATATCTGTTGACCCAAAGAAAGATTGAAGTTATTCAAAGTGGGAACAACCTAAATCGATGGATAAGCAATCGTAGCTTTCTCGGTTTAGCTGGTTATTATCGGAGATTCGTGGAAGGATTTTCTCGAATCGCTATTCCATTGACTCAGCTGACTCGGAAAGATACAAAGTTCGGTTGGAGCGAAGAATGTGAGAAGAGTTTTCAAGAACTCAAGAGGAGACTTATTTCAGCACCTGTTCTGACAATACCATCTGGCTCGGAGGGATTTGTCATCTACAGTGATGCTTCGGGCAAAGGGTTGGGATGTGTTCTCATGCAACATGGAAAAGTAATAGCCTATGCCTCGCGACAACTCAAAGAATATGAGAGGAATTATCCTACTCATGATCTAGAGTTGGCAGCTGTTGTCTTTGCACTTAAAATTTGGAGGCATTACTTGTATGGGGAGAAAGTGGAGATCTTTACGGATCATAAAAGCCTCAAATATTTCTTCACTCAAAAGGAACTCAACATGCGACAACGACGTTGGCTTGAACTGTTGAAAGATTATGATCATACCATCCAATACCATCCTGGAAAAGCGAACGTGGTAGCTGACGCATTGAGTAGAAAATCATATGCAAGTCGAAAAGCGATATTGTCAACGCATGAGGCCCATTTGTGTGACTTGCAAAGGATGGAGATAGAATTAAAGACTCCGAGGACGCGTGTGATGATAGCGAGTATCTGAGTAGAACCAACTTTAATTGATAAAGTTAAAGTCGCCAAGCTACGCACTGGAGTGATCGTCGCGATGAGGAAGAAAGTGCAAGAAGGTGCTATCACCTAAGCAAGAATCGATGAAGAAGGAATACTTGAGTCAACTCCGGACTTTGTGTTCCCTAACGACCATGATTTAAAGTATAATATCATGATGGAGGCACACAACACACCATTTGCAATCCATCACGGGAGTACCAAAATGTATCATGATATTCGCTATACATTTTGGTGGAGCAATATGAAGAAGAGAGAGATAGCTTTGTTTATCTCAAGGTGTCTAACTTGTCAACGAGTTTAAGCGGAGCATCAAGTACCAAAAGGTCCATTGCAACCACTTGAAATTCCGAATGGAAGTGGGAGAACATTACCACGGATTTCGTTTCACGGCCTTCCTAAGGTTTCTCAAGGCATTGATGCGATTTGGGTCATTGTTGATAGGTTGACCAAGTCGCTCATTTCTTCGAAATCGAGAAACTTATACACTTGAACGTCTTGCTCAGTATGTACATAAACGAGATTGTAAGATCGCATGGTATGCTTAAGTATCCATAGTTTACGATCGAGACCCAAGATTCACTTCACGATTTTGGGTTAGTTTGCAAAAAGCTATGGGCACAGACTTACGATTTAGCTTTCGGCATATCATCCTCGACGGATGGACAATCGGAGAGGACTATTCAAACTCTTGAAGATCTATTAAGACTACTGTGTCCTTGATTTCAAGGGTAGTTGGGACAAGTTCTTACCATTGGTGGAGTTTTCCTACAACAATTTATCAAGCAAGTATTGGCATGGCTCCATTCGAGCGTTGTATGGAAGAAAGTGTCGTTCTCAAGTATCTTTGGGATGAGGTGGGTGAAGCAACGCGTTGTTGGGGCCGGAGTTGATACGTATATGACTACGGAAAAGATTCAAACGATCCGACAACGTATAAAAACCTCACAAAATCGATAAAAGAGTTATCTTGATCTTCATCGAAAGGACGTGGAATTCGATATAGAGATCATGTGTTGTTAAGAGTTGCTCCATGGAAAGGAGTTACAAGATTTGGAAAGAGAGAAAACTTAACCCTCGATTCATCGGTCCATTTTAATCCTCGATCGAGTAGGAACTGTGGCCTATAGACTCGCTTTTTTACCGCCAAATATGTCTCGTGTTCATAACGTTTTTCACATATCTATGTTACGTAAATATGTGAAAGACCCAACCATATTATTGAGTTAGAACCCGGACGAAATAGCGGAAGATTTGGCGTATGAAGAGGTTCTGTTCAAATTTTGGATAAGAAGGAACATATTCTACGCTCCAAGGTTATACCTCAAGTCAAAGTTTTATGGAGGAACCACGATGTTGAGGAAATGACTTGGGAGTTAGAATCAAAATGAAATCAAGGTATCCTTACCTCTTGACATACCGTGTCGTACCCTAATTTCGAGGGCTAAATTTCATAAGAAGGGAGGTTGTAAGACCCCACTTTTATAAATAAAGATGAATTTTTTCTATAAATATTATTTTTGAATATTATGGAATAAATTTGATATAATGTTATAGTTGTGGGTAATATTTATAAATTTTGCAAAGTATGCAAGTTGTTATAAAATATTACGTTTGGTCTGGGAATATTCTTTTTGTTAGGGAATATTCGTCTAATAGCTCAATCATTGGTGGACCCCACAATGTAATTATTGTCGGATTGAGAAAACGACAAAAATATTTTATAAAAATAACTACGCGGAGGTGTTATTCTGAATTAAAAAGCTGTTGAACTACCCGGTGGTAAAGTAATGCGATGTCTGGCGTAGTTGCATAGTAGCACTGCACTATTGATTATTGATGCTTACGTGAAAGTCACTTTCGGCTATGCTCAATTATTACTACGATAATTGTTTGCATCATATCTCTTATATTATTGATTCAATTATTGTCACAAAGATATCATCTCATATAATATGTTATAGTATTAAATCAATAATTGAGACGACAAGTTATAAATGATTAATAATTGTTGAAAGATTAAATATGTGTTGATGAAAAAAAAATGATTTGTGGTAAGTTTGATTATTTTGGGGGCGTCACAGTCGTGACATTCCTAGTACTATATGTTGATATACTACGGATAAGGAATGACATACCAATGCTACAATCAGTAAAAATAAATTTGTCTAAACAATCCTCCATGAATGATTTGGGAAGAGTATAATTATAGGGGATGCAAATCTATACAGATAGATTTAAAAGGATGCTCAACTTAACCCAAGGAACGTATATTCATTTGATGCTAAAGTCGTTTAGCATGGCAAACTCCAAGAGATGTCTCATGTCGATGAGCTATGGAGTGTATCTCTCTTAATAGTCCCCACAGACTCCTGAAAAGAGAGGTCGCATGAGTGACTATCATGTATGCAATGAAAATATACGAGACCTGATGTTGATCAGTCATATTATGGAGAAGTTCACTATGAGTCAGTGAAAAACATCTTAAAGTGCTTAACCGGCACTAAGGATGTGGTCATATTCATGGTGGGTCTTAATTAAAACTAGAGGGCTTTACAGACTCAAGTTTTTTTTGACAGACCAAGACGACCGAAATCCACTTTAAGGTAAAGAGTTATCTTGAACAGTGGTGCAGTGAATTGGAAAGGTTCCAAACAGCAAAGAGTTGCTGGTTTAGTGATAAAGACAAAGTAAATAGCTATAAATGAAGCTACAAGTTGATTGTTTGGATTAAAAATTCATTGCAGAACTAGGAATAGTTCCTAAGTCTCATCTTGGATCTAAACATGTGTTGTGGCACTTTCATTTGATTATAAGAATCATTGAAAGATGGGAAATCACTATAGAGATGGTGGACTCTCAAGAACAACATTACATATCCATTAACTAAAGCTTATCCAACAGCAGGATAATCGTCACTTAGAGAAGAAGAGTATAAGATACAATGGCGATTGGCTTTAGTGCAAGTGGGAGATTGAAAGTAATATGCACACAAGCCAATCATGTTTGATGATAAAGCATATACTTTGTAACAATCTTATTCATTTATTAATAAAAGTATTAATTTATTAAAGGCTTTTAATTATCTACATGATGCTATTTTATAATATGTGATAAACCCATAGTTTTATGCAATGCTTTTAGAATAATGATGATGATCATTCTAATGAGATCTAAATTCTTAGAAAGCTTAAAACTAAAATAGTTCCCAATCATTGGATTACTAAATTGGGGATTAGTGAATCCTGGATAGATTGGTACATACGTTGCTTGCTCATTGGATGAGGATGATTGATCTCATGATCATTTGTGTGGAGACACTAAAGCAAGTATGTAGGTGCTTATTAGAGAATAAGTTCATTGAACGTGGCTCGCTAAGGAATACCTAATGGAGTTTTATTTGCCTGTCAATAGGAATTCCTGTAGTGATAGTAGTACAAGTAATCCTTGGACTTGAGATCATCATAGTATCTTATGTATGATGAGTTATACTTTGACTTATTCCTTAAGACCCTTAGTGTATATCAAAGGGTATGCTTGGGTATAATAAGTTGTACATGGAGATAATGTATGATCAATAAAGAATCTACCACTTCTAATAAAAGAAGAGAAATGTCCTATGTGATTCGATAAATGACAACTCAGTAGTCCTTCGCATATGCGTAATGAAATTAGAAAGGAGTTTCTAATTTGCATTATTTGGAGTTGTGCATTTAAGAGTCGAAATACATATAATTAAATAAAATAAGACTTGACATAGAATTCCATGTCTTATATTTAATTGGGACATTGTATGGTGGAAGGATTGAATTGATGCGGTAACTATTTACTCAAAGGTTCTTTTATGATTAATGTTGAAATCATATTATCTGGAAAGTCGTTGATCGCTAGGAGAGCTTATCCCTATTGTAGAATAAATATTATTTATTTAAATAAATTAATTGTTTAATTTATTTATTTAAATAAGATTAGAATTATTCTAATTGATTTATTCACAACCGGATTAATATGGAGAACCTAAAGGGTCACATCATAAAAGGAAGAATAATTATTTAAGAAGTTAATGGCATAATCGTAATAATATATGTTAAGTATATTTAATTTAATCTATGGTGATAGAATAAATTAAATAGCTTAATATTTATTATTTAATATTTTAGAAATATTAAATATAAATTAATAAGAGGAGTCTTATTAATATTATTACAATTATTATTATTTTAATTTCTAAAAGAGTTTAGGAATTAATTTAATATAAGTACTCTCATTTATTCCTAATAGGATTAGGAGGGAAAATTAGTTAAAGGAGTTTAATTAATTATCCCTAATAAGATTAGGGAGCTTAATTAATTAAAAGAATTTAATTAATTAAATAAAACCCAATTCCTTAATTATTAAGGTGGGTAGCCCACATCTATAAATAAGAGGAGTCTTATTATGGGTGTGGTGGTTGTTGACTTTTTCAACATACGACATAATTTCAATTGTTGGGAGAGTACACCCTTTCTATAGAGATAGGAAAAACTAGGGTTTGAGCCAATAACCCCTTCTTCTTGAATTCCTATTCTTCCTTGGTGGATCACCTCTAGAGGCCAAACACATGGGTGGCTAACGTTGATCAAAGGAAGGAACCAAACCCGGTGGATTCAAGTTGAACGCGAAAAGGATTGGAGGTGAACTTGTACCTGAGGAAGCTCGATCTTCAAGGGTATGGTTTTATTCTTTATCTTTTCGTTTAATTAATAATTGTGCATAAAGGGTGATCCGGGTTTATGGTTTGTAAATTTTTAAAACTCTGATTTTACACGTTTCTGCATTTTTATGCAATTTGATTGCGTTTATGAATATTACAAACCTAACAGTTGCAGGTATTATTCTGATCAACAATATAAATGCATACATGCTATTTAATTCGGGTGCTACTTGTTCGTTTATAGCATGTGATTTTGCTAGAAGACTAGAATTATTTCCTGAAAAATTGCCTGTACCTTTGAACATTAAGGTAGCAAACGAAGAGATAATTCCTGTTGAAGATATTCATAGGAGTTGTTGCGTAGATGTACGTGGTCGTAAGTTATCGGCAGATTCAATACCGATAAAGTTAGAAGAATTCAACGTAATTCTCTGGATGGATTGGTTAATTAACCATGGAGCAATTATAGATTGCCAAAAGAAATGTGTTAGCATCAGGACGTTGAAGCAACCTCCTGTACTATTTTACGGTAGTAAATTGTCAGGACGTCCGTGTTGCCTTACGATGACACAAACTAGAAAACTTTTAAGGAAAGGTTGTGTAGGTTACCTTTGCCATGTTGTTGATACCCAGTGAGTGGGGAGCAACCATGGAACAAATACCTATAATAAACGAAATTCATGGATGTATTTCCAAGTGAGTTCTGGGGTTTACATCACGGATAGGGAGATCAAATTTTGATAGCCATCGCGTGCCGTGAGTGGCACCAGTCTCAAGGGCACCGTCTCATATGGCGCTGTGGAAATGAAAGAACTAATGGTTCAATTCACAGAGAACTATTGGACGTAAAGTACATTCAACCAAGTGTTTCGCCGTTGGGAGCTCCGTGTTGTTTGTCAAGAAGAAAGATCGGATCGTTAAGGCTTTGTATCGACTATCGGAGTTGAACAAGTTAACGATAAAGAATAAATACCCATTCTTGAGGATCGATGATCTCTTTGATCAATTGAAAGGGCAAAGTATTTTTCTAAAATAGATTTCTTGACGGGTATCATCATCAGTTGAAGGTTAGGAAGGAAGATGTACCAAAGACTGCATTCAAGACTCGTTACGGTCATTATGAGTTTCTGGTGATGTCATTTGGGTTGACGAATGCACTGCTTTGCATTTATGGATATGATGAACAGAGTGTTCAAACTATATTTGGACAAGTTAAATCATTGGTGTTTATCGATGATATTCTAGTCTATTCTAAGATGCCAGAAGATCATGCCGAACACTTAAGATTAGTATTGGAGACACTAAGGAAGGAGAAGTTATATGCGAAATAAACTAAATGTGAATTTTGGCTGGAAAAGGTGCAGTTTTTAGGTCATGTCATTGACCAAGAGGGGATTTCAGTGGATCCAGCGAAGGTGGAAGCAGTGATGAATTGGGAACAACCGAAAATGCCGACTGAGGTGCAGAGTTTCCTAGGGTTAGCAGGGTACTATCAAAGATTTATCCAAGATTTTTTGAAGATAGCTACTTTGTTGACTAATTTAACAAGGAAGACGGTGAAATATGTATGGACGAATAAATGTGAAGACAGTTTTCAAGAACTGAAGAAAAGATTAAGTGAAGCTCTTGTTTTGTCATTGCCAGATGACACGGGAAATTTTGTAGTGTATAGTGATGCTTCGCATAGAGGACTTGGTTGTGTGCTTATGCAACATGGAAAAGTCATTGCGTACGCATCTCGGCAGTTGAAGGATTATGAGAAAGTTTATCCTACTCGTGATCTGGAACTGGCCGCGGTAGTGTTTGCCCTAAAGATATGGAAACATTATCTTTATGGGGAAAATGTGAGATATATACGGACCATAAAAGTCTAAAGTATATCTTCACTCAGAAGGAGTTGAATATGAGACAGAGAAGATGGCTAGAGTTGATAAAGGATTTTGATTGTGAAATCATGTATCACCCTGGGAAGGACAATTTAGTTACCGACGTCTTAAGTAGGAAGGGTCGTGAAAAGTTGTCTATGTTAACGACTCAAAATGAGTTAATAATAGAGATGGCCAGGATGAAAATAGAAGTGAAGATGCCAAGTGATTCGGGGCAGTTACTTTTTGCGACGGAGATGCAATCTACCATCGTAGAAAGAGTCAAGGAGGTACAACTTAAGACGAACGAGTGTAACCAAATGAAGAAGCGGTTATCCGAGAAGGAAGATGCTAAGTATAGTCTTGATAATGAGGGATTATTATGATTTGAAGGAAGAATTTGGGTTCTGAATGAGACGAAATTAAAGGAGCAATTTTTACAAGAAGCTCATAGCTCGAGGTACTCGATACATCCTGGTAGCACTAAGATGTATCAAGACCTTCGACAGAGTTTTTGGTGGCCAAACATGAAGAGAAAAATAGTAGAGTATGTGAGTAGGTGCTTAACTTATCAAAAAGTTAAGGTCGAACATCAACGACCCAGTGGTTTATTACAGTCATTAGAGATTCCAAAATGGAAGTGGGAGCATATCACGATGGACTTCGTGGTGGGACTTTTAACGACGCAAAAAGGGTATGATTCAATTTGGGTAATAGTGGACCGGTTGACGAAGTCGGCTCACTTTTAGCCAATTAAGGTCAAGTATAATTTAGACCAGTTAGCTAAACTTTATGTTAAGGAAATCATTTCCAGACATGGAGTACCGGTATCGATAGTGTCAGATCGTGATCCACGATTTACATCAAACTTTTGGAGGAGTTTGCAAAAGTAGTTGGGAACACAGCTGAGGTTAAGCACAGCTTATCATCCACAAACTGATGGGCAGAGCGAGAGAATAATTTAGACGCTTGAAGACATGTTAAGGTCGTGCATCATGGATTTCAGGGGTAGTTGGGATGATCACTTACCACTAGTAGAGTTTGTGTATAACAACAGTTATCATGCAAGCATAGGCATGCCGCCGTATGAAGCTTTGTATGGGAGAAAGTGCAGAACACCTTTATGTTGGGATGAGGTGGGAGAATGTCGAATGCTAGGACCAAAATTGGTGCAGTAGACAGCGGATATGGTAAAGTTAATTTGGATGCGTCTCGTCACAGCTTAGGACAGAGAGAAGAAGTATGCGGACTCACATAGACTAAGTAGAGAGTTTGAGGTGGGCTCTTATGTGTTTCTAAAGGTATCTCCCTAGAAAGGAAAGATACGCTTTGGAAAGAAAGGAAAGTTAAGTCCAAGGTTTATAGGACCTTTTGAGGTGTTAAAACGGGTGGGAGAGGTAGCTTATATGATAGCATTACCTCCAGACCTAGAACGAATACATAACGTGTTTCACGTATCTGTATTACGTCCATATAAGCCGGACTATAAGCATGTAATCGAGTGTGAGCCAATTCATATCTAGAAAGACTTAACATATGAAGAGTCGCCGATGCAGATCATTGATAGAAAGGAACAAGTTCTGAGGAACAAGGTAATACCATCAGTAAAGGTATTATGGAAGAACCACAATGCTGAAGAAGCAACGTGGGAACTAGAAGAAAAGATGAAGAAAAATTTTCCTCATCTATTTGATTAAAGTAAGACGAGATTCTGGGGACAGAATCTTTATAAGGGGGGAAGAATGTAACGACCGAGAAATTCGGATCTTATTGTAAAATGATTTTAATAAATTAAATAATAATAAAATCATATTCCATGTGTTATCAAGATGGTTGTCATTGTATAACCTATTGATGTTAGAATGTCGTAGTATTTGAGCTACGTGGATGAATTAAAGTGTTTGAATTTTCAAGACAAAAATAAAAGCTTTCCGAGAAATTTTCCGAAAAACACTATTCATCGGTATTTGCTCGGGATATAATTTTGAGTTTCCGAGACATACGTAATGATGGAATAACAAGGTAAGATGGATTATTTAATAAAAATCTAGCTATGGAAAATGTAATAATTAGCTTGTGGACTTAATTTATAAACGTTAAGGAAAGTGAAATAGTATTGAATAAGTAATAATGTATGATATTTTGGTATTGTACGGAGTAATAAAAACAAGTATAATACTAAGTATTATACGAGTTTGTAGGAAGGATGAAATACCGTATATAAATTCTCTATGAATTATAATACGAAAATAATACTTCAACACTATATATAAGTAAATGATACTGGACTTGGAAGATTGGATAACAATTATATACAAGTCTAAGTGAATTAAAGGGAGAGGCCCAATCATTAATGAATGAACAAACTAGGTTTATTAATGCAAAGCCCAAAGGATGATTTGATGAAAGCCCAAGATAGAATCCATGAGTTGTATGACCCATGGGGCAAACCATATTGATATGGTTATTGTGGTGACCAAGTTAGAGTGGTGCCAAGACTTTGAAGTAATGACCAAGTGTAAGATAAAAGTTGTGCTAGCCAAGTAATGAATAGTAAGGAGGTGGCTTGAGGAGGTGGGTGATTTAATGACTAAACTACCCTAACTTTGCAAGTTCTATAAATAGAGAAGGCTTACAAGCCATTTGTTAGTTGTTCAAATAATCTAACATCTCAAAAGTGCTTAAGTGTTAGAGAGAATAAGCTACACATAAGTCATTCCATAAGTAAGAAGAAGAAAATGAGCTACTTTACCAAGACTACAAAAAGTAAGACTTCTTCTCTAAATTATCTTCTATCTCTACCATGATAGGTTGATAAGAAAAGTTGGAATTAAGGAACATGGATGTTAAGAAGCAAGAAGAATGTATAAGTCATGAACTTAAGCCACATAACTTATTATAAGTTAACCTTGAATGTGAAGTATAAAAATATGAACTTGTGATGAGTTTAGTAAGAAAAGTGAATTAAGAACTTATATAATTATATGTATCATATATACCTAAGTAAGTTATATGTGAAGAACATGTAAAGTATGATGATTAAGAAACTCAAATGGTCATAAGTCATGAATAATCAAATCTTAAGTAGTTTATAATTTGACAAGTTATAAGCTCATGAAGAATAAGTCAAAATCCAACAATGATTATAAGTTGTTGTATTAAGTATGTTAAGATGTTCACATGATAAATGTAGTTCATTTGTAATGTTGAACAAATCATAAGAATGAATAATTGCCGGAATTTGCACAATTGGACGATAAACGTCGAATTCGTAAAATTCTCAAAATGGAAGTCAAATTTTGTGTTGGATCACGAAACCATTTTTTTCCAATAGAGACAAGTCATATTTGGCATTTAAGAGTTGTGAATTCAAAAATGACCGGATTCCGACTTAGAACGAAGAAACGAGCGTTGATTGTTCACGAACGTTTATCGTTTTCATTAAAAATGAACCAATGGGTTAATTTTTAGCCAACAAAGTCAAATAGATAAAATTCTTGCATGAGCATATAGATTACATAATTTGTGAACCGTAGGCTTTTGAACGAGCCAATTCGGACTTATAACGAAGAAGTTATGCGTCCGGGAAGTTCACCAAAATTAAAAACTGAAATTGTTTTCTGGTGCACAGAGTTGGCGCCATGGCTGGCAACCAGTAGTAAAATGACTCATACCATGCAATGGAATAGTGTTCGAGCCTATTGCAAGAGTTCTCCGCAGTGTGAACTATAGTACAATATATGGTATTTTGAATATCATGTACTGATACCAAAATCCTTTGGAGTGTGGAAATACAATACGCATTTCCATTAAAAGGAGGACTTCATGTGCAAGCCAAGTCAAGACGGAGATACTGATAAGCTCATGCCACAGCGCGAGATATAAGTATAAAGCTGGCATTGCAGCGCCAGTCTCAGAACAAAGATAGTAAAGAAGCTTTCTAAGTACAAAGAAAAGAAAGCTAATTGATTTAAAAGTAAACACAACTTAAGGAATGTAATGTAACATTGTTTAAACTTTGTTAAACCTTAAGGATGTTGTATAAAGGTTGAGATAACCTAGTCGAATATAAATGCAAGGATAAAGATAAACAAGAACGAATAATAATTGAATCTAATACACAATTAGATTGAAATGAAGGGTATGATATAGTCATATACATACTGATTATATGTGACCTAATTTAAGGCATTATGTGATCATGTATTGTAGAGACTTGAACGACTTGAACATAAAGTTAATATACCGTAGCAGACGCTAAAGGCAAGTATTCTAACTCCTGTCTCAGTTCAATCTGAACAAGTTTTTGAAGTTCATGTATTCTTTCGCATGAATTGAAGTATGTTGAAGTTTAAGCCAATTCCTTTGGCTAGACTTGATGTAGTGATAATCTATTCATGTATTATCAAATGTTGCTATCTTTTGTCAACTACTTGATATGGTTTTCAGAAGAAGACTGAAATGTTAAACAAATGTTTTGTCGGTAAAACGACAGGCACGTGAGGTTGCCAAATGCTTAAACATGCATACGTTTAATGGATGTAGTGTTGATCGATATAGAGTACAATAGGCTGATCACCTAGAAGTGCTCGTAAGTGATATCGGGCTTATGGACTTGTTTTCGGGTTGTCTTTTTCCAATAAAGAGTGAATACTCGAGGTCTTTGACCAGAGTGAATGTTTTACTAAATATTGTTATTATTGTAAAACATTTTGAAAGAAAAGATGAAGTGCTATTTTGAATTATCAATAGTACTTCATAACTATTGTTCAGTTATTAAAGATATACGATTTGTATGTGTCGAACATATTGTTATTAAATTGTTATACTTGCTGAGCTAGTTATGCTCACTCTTGCTTGAACCATATGAATACAGCTAAGACTGAACGTCCCGAAGGATCGAAAAAGGATAAGGGAAAAGCTAAGGCAGATTACTAAGCTTTCTTGTAATAGCATAGGTCTATTGTTGTAATGTAACTGATATTATGACAAAGAACCTTTGTAATGTGTATAGAACCTGGGAAATGTAAATATTACTTTGAATATATAGAAGTTATATTCGTTCGTTGAGAATTTTCAATTGAATGAATATATGAATGTTATACAATATAGCACCATCTGTCGGGTTGGAAGATACCCAGATTTGAGGGCGCTACAGAAGTGGGAGCACATCACGATGGACTTTGTGGTGGGACTTCCAAGAACAAGAAAAGGATACGATGCTATTTGGGTGATAGTGGATCGATTGACGAAATCGGCTCATTTTCTAACAATAGGAGTTAGGTATAACCTAGATCAGTTAGCTAAGCTGTATGTCAAGGAAATTATTTCCAGACATGGAGTGCCTGTTTCGATTATGTCAGATCGTGATCCACGATTCACATCGAACTTTTGGAGAAGTTTGCAAGAGCAAATGGGAACGCAGTTAAGATTGAGTACAGCGTATCATCCTCAGACGGATGGTCAGAGTGAGCGGACAATTTAAATGCTCGAAGATATGTTAAGATCTTGCGTTATGGATTTCAAAGGGAGTTGGGACGAATATCTACCGTTGGTGGAATTTTCGTACAACAAAAGTTTTCACGCTAGTATAGGCATGCCGCCTTACGAAGCGTTGTATGGAAGGAAGTGCCGAACTCCATTGTGTTGGGATGAGGTGGGTGAACGTCGGATGTTGGGACCTGAGATGGTACAGTAGACGGCGGACATGGTGAAGTTAATACGTACTCGATTAGTTGCGGCTCAAGACCGGAAAAGGAAGTATGCAGATCCTCACAAAGAGAATAGAGAATTCGATGTAGGATCTTTTGTTTTTCTAAAAGTATCACCTAGGAAGGGGAAGATACATTTTGGAAAGAAGGGGAAGTTCAGTCCAAGGTTTGTAGGACCTTTTGAGATTTTAAGAAGGATAGGGGAGGTAGTTTATGAAGTAGCCTTACCTCCAGAGATGGAACGCATTCATAATGTGTTTCATGTGTCAGTGTTGCGTCCATATAAACCGGACTATAACCACGTGATAGAATATGAATCTATTCAGATAGAGAAGGACTTATTCTATGAGGAACTTCCAATTCAAATTATTGATAGGAAGGAACAAGTTTTAAGAAATAAGGTAATACCTTCAGTGAAGGTGTTATTGAGAAACCACAATGCTGAAGAAGCAACGTGGGAGCTCGAGAATAAAATAAAGGAAGATTTTCCTCATTTGTTTATGTAATTATAAGCTAAGATTCTGGGGACAGAATCCTTAAAAGGGGGAGAGAATGTAATGCCCGAGAAAATCGGATTTTTATGACAATTAAATTTTTATTTGATTATGTGAATTAAATGAATTTAATTGATTTCTTTGTGAGTAAACTATGTGAAGGTCGTTCTATGACCTAGAATGTGCTAACGTGGTTAGTATTCTGGCTATGTGTTAAAAATAATTGTTTGGAATTTTCAAGACGAAAATAATTGTTTTCCGAGAAATTTCTGTAAAAAAACTATTCATCCGTTTCTGTTTAGGGAATTATTTTGAATTTCTGAGAAACTCGTAATGATAGAATATCGTGCTAAGATGGAATATCTGATAATATTTCATTTATGGCAAACACAGTTTTCGCCTGCGGACTTAAAACCTAAGGGTTGAGTATATTAATTTTCGAGAAGGAAATAATATGCGTAGAAAGAATGGCGTTAGGGTTAATGCGAGTGTTATACATTTGGCGATACTATTTAGTATCTATGTATAACACGTTGAGGAAATACGAAGTATAATACGATTATTGTATGAGTAGTATACGGAGATAATACGTGAATTGTACGTATGTGATACGATTCATATTATAGAATTAAGTTAAGACTTAATGACTAATTCATTTGAGTTGGATTATTAATTAATCCAATCATTTGAATAATCAAGGCCCAATGTTAATTTAGTTAAGCCCAATTCATCAAAACTGAACCGTGGGTCGAACCGATGGGTCACCGAATGGGTAAAACCCATGGGGCAACCCATGGGATGTCACATGGGGTGGTGGGCCGGCCACCTTGGTGTGGAAGCCAAGCATAAGGCTTGGTCACCAAGTGTTTTACTTGGTGACCACATATGAATAGTAAGGAGGTGATGGTTCTTTGACAATTATGCCCATCCATTCTAGTTTTCTATAAATAAGAAGCTAGGTTGATTCATTTGGGAGTTTTCAACTTGCCAACCTAGATTATTTGAGAGAGAAAGAGAGCTATACTTGCAAAACATACACTTTGGAAGCTTGATATTAGAGTTTTCCAAGAAAGAAAACCAAGAGTTCTTAAGGTATAATCCTTACCTTTCATCTCCGTCTCTTTTAGTTTTTCTTTCATTTTAGAGAATCTTGAAGGGGTGGTATATGTCTTGAGTGAGGATTTAAAGATGACTTACCATAGATTCAATCTCTATAAGTCATGAGATTATAAGAATCATAAGGTTTAATATAGTTTTGAACCATGAAAATATTGATAGTTGAGATCGATTGTTGATAAACAATTGAGCTCCATCAATACGTTAGTATATGCATCTTGCTTGGTTAGGATGTAGATATGAAATCCATGGAGTATTCCATGTGATTTGGCTTAGAGAACCTTAGTAACGAAGTTATTGCGAATTTTACGGAAATAGACGTTAAACGTCAAAAACGTAGAAATTCCGGATTGGTAGTCGAAAGTTGCCGTGAGACTTGAAAACGTTGGTTTTCAATGTCAACGCATGAGATAGGGTGATTAAGAGTTGTGGGTTCGAGAATCGTCGGATTCCGACTTACAACGAAGAAAACGAGTATTGAACGCTTATTAACGTTTACGAACGTCTATAAAATGAACTCAATAGTGAATTTTGAGTTAACGGATTCAAAAGTGTTGAATTCTTATATGAACACATAAAGGATGTAATTCCTGACTTGTAGGAATTCGAATGGGTCAATTCGGATGTAAAACGAACAAATTAGGAAGCTGGGAGTTTCGTTAGGAAACCAAATCTGGTTTGGCCAATTAGTGCACGCACTGACTTCGTGCAGCGGCCAAAAACCAAAGATAAAAGTGGTGGGTCACGGCCAGGACTTCGGTAAGTACCACTGCTAACTTCATACCATGAAGGCCATGAAAATTCAAAGGATGCCACGCATGAAGACTTGCGATGAGAAAAAGTTGACCAAGTTAGGTTTTAAACTTCAGTTGTTTCCAGACCTACCTGAGTTGAGTTTATATACTCAATAAATGTACTAAGACTAATCCTATATTACCTATACTAAGGTATATGGTATGAAACTTAGGAATGTAATGCATGTTAACAAGATATGTACAAGGAACAAAGTTGGTACCTTATCAACGATGTTTGAGTCAGGTTAATAAACGTCATTTGAGTGATAAATCGGGACAAAGGGCAATAAGTCATGTTGACTTTAATAAAGATATTAAGTTAACAAAGACATAGAAGAGAAAGAAGCTTGTAGGAATAATGTGAATAGTTGTTTGATAGCTAATTACGATTGTCTTTATGTGAATATATCATGTAGATTCTGTAAAAGGTCGTAGTCGATCGAGTAAGTTATTTGAAGATTTTATTTGAAAGCAAGTTTTTCTTAACGCTTGTCTAACTTCTATGTTAGCCAAGTTTTATGTGATTCGTTGAACTAAATTGCAAGACTTATTTTAAAGAAAGGGTCGATGCCAGATTTTAACTCGGCTAGACTATTCGTAATATATAGATTGATCATTATTCATATCATTCTATATAGAAATGTTAATGCTATCCTATGCCAAGTAATTGGTATGAGCGTGAAGGTAAGGTTTGTCTATGAACAAACAAAAGTATTTTTCATCGATTATTCGATGGGCACGCTGAAGTTTGCAAAAATATTAAACGTAAATCGTTTAATGAATGAGTGTTGATCAACATAGAGTAATATAGGCTTATCACCTAGAAGTGCTCGTAAGTTATACTGGATGAAACGGCCTTAGTCTTTGTGGACTCCTTTTCAAATATGAAAACTGAAATTTACCGTTCATGGTCTATCGACCGGTTCGGAATTCCTAATCTATTTTATACTTTGGGAATTGATGTTATGAACTGTTAACGTATTATTGATTCATAATACTGCATAACTATTGTTCAGTTATGTTGGAATTGTTATATAATTCATGAATGTGGTATTTTTGTTATCCTTGATTAAACTTGCTGAGCTGTCATGCTCACTTCTTGATTGAATTATATAACTGCAATTAAAGATGAACGTATTGTGAATGCCAAGAGAGATAAGGGAAAGGCTAAGATGGATGCTTAGGCATTGTGTAATAGTTTAGTAAGTTTGTATGTATTATACATTATGAATAACGAACGATGTAACCGGTTTACGAACCTGGGAAGGATTATACTTTGATTGTAATAAGAAGATAGTAATTACCTTCATTTTGTTGTATTTCAATGGAATGATTGTATGGATGTTAATGCAAAGGAGCACCATCACATCAGGGTTGGAAGATACCCGAATTTGGGGGCGTCACAGGTTGGTATCAAAGCCTTAGGTTATAAATCTTAAGGGGTGAAAAACCTTAGGCTAATAACCTCGTAAGGAAGGTAAAGTCCGAGGAATGAGATTCAAGACCATTGAATTAATAAGATATTGAGATAACTCAGTATCAAAAGGATTAAAAGATGGAAATTAATCTTAAAGATATTAAATGTGATTTATGCTTATACTATTGTGTATTATGTACTAATCTATGTGTTATATGTTTGTAGATGTCAACCGATAGCTTGATGTTTAGAAAGGTGGAAATGATAAGTGAGGACTAAGTTAACCAAGTTGAGGTAGTACCAATGCCAGTGGCGGAGGTACCGATGGTTGTACTAGACGACTTAGACATTGAGGAGTACATCTCTGAGGAGGAATACTCTGAAGAGACTATTGGATTAGCATCATACCTTAACGAGATGCTAGACGTGGAGGAGGAAATGGAGGTGACATGGATTAACATTGTGTTACCTACTCAGGAGCCAACATCTCTGGATGCAACTAGAGCATTGTATTTGGCAGTGTTGGATAGGAATGTGCATTTGCGTACTAAGGTAGAGGCACAGATGGAGGAGATAACTGCCTTATATGAGGCAAAAGAATTTGCAGAGGCAGATTTTGAGTCAGAGCACGACGAAAAAGTGCTTATGACTGATAAGGCTCATAATTATAAGGATGAGGTCCTTGAGCTACAAAAGAAACTGGTTGAGAAAGACCAGAAAATAACTAAATTGCCATACATCCATGAATGCGCTCATGAGGATTTCAAGCTAAAAATTGCTTGTTATTCTATTGAGTCCGGGCAGACTCGACATACCATAAGTCGAGATATAGTGTCGATTCTGGCAAATCAGAAATATGAGAATGCCGTTCGACAGTGTTAGTAGATCATTAGATCTTTTTGTATATAAGTAGTGACGTAAAACCCTCTTTTGTATAACTAAGGGTAGTCTTTTTGTAAAGCCCAATTTTTGTAGAAGGCAATCGCGGGATAGTATGTAATAGCTTTTGGCTAAGGGAACATGATGTAAATAGTTTTGACTATGAAAACATATTTATATAATGAAGTTTTTATTTAACATGCTTGTTGTGGAATATTTATATAATCGCCTCACCCTATTTGATTCACCAAATATAACTACTAAATGATGTATAGAATACAACACACTTTTCTATACTGTTTAAGGAGAACCTCCACAGCTAGAGACCACCGTTTTATTCCCCTGTTATCCCCGCTCGACCCGGCAACACTCTTATTACCTGAAAGGAATTGTGAAGCATAAAGGGTGAGCACCACTAACCTAGTAAAGAATATCATGACTAAAGCTAATTTACATCATCAATAGCCTTCATCATTAATAAATCAGAGATTTAGAACATATGGTAGACGATAAAACTTTTCAACCATAGTTGCAGCGGAACAAGCAATCCATTAGAAGAGTCAAATAGACCATAAGGTCTATTATCTTTTCCATGTTAAAAGTCCACCAACAATGTTTTATCCCTGTAAAATAAATCAATAGTTCCTGTCCACAATCATATGAATAACTCATAATCATAATTGTGGTTCTAAATTCCTCTTCACAACCAGGACGAAGATAATTTTCATCACCTATCTTCACCTTAAGAAGAAGAGTATTCCGACGGGTAGGGCAGGAATATACTTAAAGAAAACTTGCACTATCTTCTACGCTCAAAGCTTTCTTAAACTCTAAAGAAATATGCTCGACATTACAGAAGAAGAACTCTCTCTATAGTTTATCACTCTAGAGTTTCAGTGAATTCGTATGAAATAATGAAGGAATGAACTTCTATTTATAGAAGAATGGACTGAATAGTAACTAATTCATGAACGGTCCAGATTGATTTACTTTAAATCGGACAGTCCATATTGATTTAATAAAATATTCTAATAAAACAAAATATTTTAAATAAAATATAATATAGTCTATTTATAATCTAATAAAACGAATAACTTTATAAAAGTATTCTATTTTATATAAAAAGATTTTACTATACAAAACACTATGCATGCACTATGCAACACTATGCATAATAAAATATAATATATTCTATTTATATATCAATAAAACAAATACCTTTATAAAAGTATTACATTTTTATATAAAAGATTTTACTATGCAAATACTATGCAAACACTATGCATAATAAAATATTATATATTCTATTTATAGTCTAATAAAACAAATAAGTTTATAAAAGTATTATGTTTTATATAAAAAGTTTTCTGTTTTATTACATTAATTATACTTATAAAACAAAACTCATTATTATTATTATTATTATTCACACTATTAATCGATCAGGTCGTTCCGAGGAAAGAGGGGGCTTTCCAATAAGGATTTCTCCCTATTGGCGCGTAATTAGGTGACCAAACCTCTCATTGGCAGAACTTCTATATATCGTTAATATTGCAAATAATAATCTTAATAACTTTCTCATCTCAATTATTTATTTAATAATATATAAAATAATGATAATAATTGAATCAAATAACGTGAGATACTATGCAGCAATTACTGTAGCAATAATTGAACAAAACTGAGTGACTTCTCACGTAAGAATCAATAACCAATACCATGGGCTACTATCCAACCACGCGTATTACTGTACTTTTACTACCGAGTAGTTCAACAGTTTTAACGGTCGTTATTTTCATAAAAATATTTTTTCGTTTTCTCAATCCGACAATAATTCCGTTGTGGGGTCAACCAATGATTGTACCATCTTACGGATATTCCACCGACTAATCAAATATTCCCCGAAACAACGAATATTTTATATCAATTTGCTTACTTTGCAAAATTTTCAAATATTACCCTTAACTTTAAACTTTTATCAATTTAACTATTTACCAAAATTGAATACTTTTATTTCTTAAAATTTGGGGTCTCACAATCTCCCCTCCTTATGAAATTTCACCCTCAAAATTTACGTACGTACCAGATATTCGAAGAGATGAGAATACCTTGCTTTTTTTTTCAGATTGTACCTTCTCGGTAATTTCCTCGCTATCATGATTTTCCCATTTCACATCTCCTGTATTTCAGATATCATTCTAGAATATAGCTTCAAAACAAAGGTTAATTGACATATAAAAATTTGCCACCTTATCAAGTAAACAATTTCAGCTTAGGTAAGTCACACACAAGCGAAGTATATAACTCGTCTCTCCCCTCCTAGTTCAAGACTCTTATCTGCGCCAGCGACCATATCCCTAAGCTCTGATACCATTTGTGACGCCCCCAAAATAGGTCCACACGACCCATTCTGAGTCGCCAGATATCACACTATAAATATTAAATACAAACTTCATTTATACAACTGTTGAACTGTCGTATAGAATACGACCACAATTAACTGTGAGTTTTAATACAAATGTATGTAACTCTCATGGTGCCTCGACCACAACCTTACAATGGTACTTTACATAAAAGTACAGTCAAAAACTGTTTTAGAAACTAAAATCTTTGGGAAGTGCTCAAGGAAACCTTCGTACATGGGAGGCCATGCGTCTAGGTTATGATAGATATTAAATATCCACAGAATTATCCTTGGTTGTCCCAAAAATCCCCAAAGAAAAATAAGAAGATTACTATCATCTTCTTTCTAATGGTGAGTCTTCTCTTGACATATAAATATCTATGTTGTCTCCAAGTGAAAATTATATTTCAAATAAACATCAAGATCATATAGGTAGTGCTCGTAGATATATTCAGCAAATGGATGTGCACAACCATGTCTTATGAGAACACGAGGTTGTATGTTATTAGACATCTTGTATGATAGTGGCAAAACAACCTTCCAAAGTTGGGTTCGCCTCACCCTATTTGATTCAGCAAATATAACTACTAAATGATGTATAGAATACAACACACTTTTCTATACTGTTTAAGGAGAACCTCCACAGCTAGAGACCACCGTTCTATTCCCCTGTTATCCCCGCTCAACCCGGCAACACTCTTATTACCTGAAAGGAATTGTGAAGCATAAAGGGTGAGCACCACTAGCCCAGTAAAGAATATCATGACTAAAGCTAATTTACATCATCAATAGCCTTCATCATTAATAATAAATCGATTTAGAACATATGGTGATTTATAAAACTTTTCAACCATAGTTGCAGCGGAACAAGCAATCCATTAGATGAGTCAAATAGACCATAAGGTCTATTATCTTCTCCATGTTAAAAGTCCACCAACAATGTTTTATCCCTGTAAAATAAATCAATAGTTCCTGTCCACAATCATATGAATAACTCATAATCATAATTGTGGTTCTAAATTCCTCTTCGCAACCAGGACGAAGATAATTTTCATCACATATCTTCACCTTAAAAAGAAGAGTATTCCGACGGGTAGGGCAGGAATATACTTGAAGAAAACTTGCATTATCTTCTACGCTCAAAGCTTTATTAAACTCTAAAGAAATATGCTCGACATTACAGAAAAAAAACTCTCTCTATAGTTTATCTCTCTTGAGTTTCAGTGAATTCGTATGAAATAATGAAGGAATGAGCTTCTATTTATAGAAGAATGGACTGAATAGTAACTAATTCATGAACGGTCCAGATTGATTTACTTTAAATCAGACGGTCCATATTAATTTAATAAAATATTCTAATAAAATAAAATCTTTTAAATAAATATAATATAGTCTATTTATAATCTAATAAAACGAATAACTTTATAAAAGTATTCTATTTTTATATAAAAAGATTTTACTATGCAAACACTATACATAATAGAATATTATATATTCTATTTATAGTCTAATAAAACAAATAACTTTATAAAAGTATTCTGTTTTATATAAAAAGTTTTCTGTTTTATTACATTAATAATACTAATAAAACAAAACTCATTATTATTATTATTATTCACACTATTAATCGATCAGGTCGTTCCAAGGAAAGAGGGGGCTTTCCAATAAGGATTTCTCCCTATTGGCGCGCAATTAGGTGACCAAACCTCTCATTGGCAGAACTTCTAGACATCGTTAATATTGTAAATAATAATCTTAATAACTTTGTCATCTCAATTATTGATTTAATAATATATAAAATATTGATAATAATTGAATTAAATAACGTGAGATACTATGCAGCAATTACTGTAGCAATAATTGAACAAAATTGAGTGACTTCTCACGTAAACATCAATAACCAATATCGTGGGCTACTATCCTACAACGCGTATTACTGTACTTTTACTACCGATTAGTTCAACAGTTTTAATGGTAAAACTTCCGTCGTTATTTTCATAAAAATATTTTTATCGTTTTCTCAATCCGACAATAATTCCAGTGTGGGGTCCACCAATGATTGTACCGTCGTACGAATATTTCCCCAACTAATCAATAATTCCTCGACACAACGAATATTTTATATCAATTTGCTTACTTTGCAAAATTTTCACATATTACCCTTAACTTTAAATTTTAACAATTTAACTATTTACCAAAATAGAAAAATTGAATACTTTTATTTCTTAAAATTTGGGGTCTCACAATCTCCCATCCTTATGAAATTTCGCCCTCAAAATTTACGTACGTACCTGATATTCGAAGAGATGAGAATATCTTGCTTTTTTTTCAGATTGTACCTTCTTGGTAATTTCCACGCTATCATGATTTTCCCATTTCTCATCTCCTGTATTTCAGATATCATTCTAGAATATAGCTTCAAAACAATGGTTAATTGACATATCATAATTTGTCAACTTATCAAGTAAACAATTTTAGCTTAGGTAAGTCACACACTAACGAAGTATATAACTCGTCTCTCCCCTACTAGTTCTAGACTCTTATCTCCGCCAGCGACCATATTCCTAAGCTCTTGTATCATTTGTGACGCCTCCAAAATAGGTCCACACGACCCATTCTGAGTTGCCAGATATCACACTATAAATATCAAATACAAACTTCATTTATACAACTGTTGAACTGTCGTATAGAATACGACCACAGTTAACTGTGAGTTTTAATACAAATGTATGTAACTCTCATGGTGCCTCGACCACAACCTTACAATGGTACTTTACATAAAAGTATAGTCAAAAATTGTTTTAGAAACTAAAATCTTTGGGAAGTGCTCAAGGAAACCTTTGTACATGGGAGGCCATGCGTCTAGGTTATGATAGATATCAAATGTCCGCAGAATTATCCTTGGTTGTCCCAAAAGTCCCCAAAGAAAAACAAGAAGATTACTATCATCTTCTTTTCAATGGTGAGTCTTCTCTTAACATATAAATATCTCCGTTGTCTCCAAGTGAAAATTATATTTCAAATAAACTCCAAGATCATATAGGTAGTTCTCATAGATATATTAAGCAAGTGGATGTGCACAACCATGTCTTATGAGAATACGAGGTTGTATGTCATTAGACATCTTGTATGATAGTGGCAAAACACCCTTCCAAAGTTGGGTTCGCCTCACCTTATTTGATTCACCAAATATAATCACTAAATGATGTATAGAATACAACACACTTTTCTATCTTCATTTAAGGAGAACCTCTCTGATTAGAGACCACTTCTATTCCCATGTTATCCCCGCCAACATCCAGATAACACTCTTATTACCTGAAAGGGAGAGCACCACTAGCCTAGTAAAGAATAACATGACTAAAGCTAATTTATATCATCAATAGCCTTCATCATTAATAAATCAGAGATTTAGAACATATAGCAGACGATAAAACTTTTTAACCATAGTTGCAGCGGAACGAACAATCCATTAGAAGAGTCAAATCGACCATAAGGTCTATTATCTTCTCCATGTTAAAAGTCCACCAACAATGTTTTATCCCTGTAAAATAAATCAACATTTCCTGTCCACAATCATATGAATAACTCATAATCATAATTGTGGTTCTAAATTCCTCTTCGCAACCAGGACGAAGATAATTTTCATCACCTATCTTCACCTTAAAAAGAAGAGTATCCCGACGGGTAGGACGAGAATATACTTGAAGAAAACTTGCACTATCTTCTACGCTCAAAGCTTTCTTAAACTCTAAAGAAATACGCTCGACATTCTGAGGAAGAAAACTCTCTCTATAGTTTCTCTCTCTAGAGTTTCAAAGGTGAATTAAGTGAAATAATGAAGGAACGAGCTTCTATTTATAGAAGAATGGACTGAATAGTAACTAATTCATGAACGGTCCAGATTGATTTACTTTTAATCGGACGGTCCATATTTATTTAATAAAATATTCAAATAAAACAAAATCTTTTAAATAAAATATAATATATTCTATTTATAATCTAATAAAACGAATAACTTTATAAAAGTATTATGTTTTATATAAAATGATTTTACCATGCCAAACACTATGCATGCACTATATTAACACTATACATAATAAAATATAATATATTCTATTTATAGTCTAATAAAACAAATAACTTTATAAAAGTATTATGTTTTATATAAAAGATTTTACTATGAAAACACTATGGAGACACTATACAAACACTATGCATAATAAAATATTATATATTCTATTTATAGTATAATAAAACAAATAACTTTATAAAAGTATTTTGTTTTATATAAAAAGTTCTCCTTTATTACATTAATAATACTAATAAGACAAAACTCATCATTATTATTATTATTCACACTATTAATCGATTAGGTCGTTCCCGGGAAAGAGGGGCTTTCCAATAAGGATTTCTCCCTAGTGGCGCACAATTAGGTGACCAAACCTCTCATTGACAGAACTTCTAGACATCGTTAATATTCTAAATAATAATCTTAATAACTTTGTCATCTCAATTATTGATTTAATAATATATAAAATATTGATAATAAATGAATCAAATAACGTGAGATACTATGCAAAAGAATTATTTCGAGTAGTAATTATTGAACAAAACGGAAGTGACTTCTCACGTAAGCATCAATAATCAATACCGTGAGGCTACTATCCAACCACGCCAGATTCTCGTACTTTTACTACCGAGTAGTTCAACAGTTTTAACGGTAAAACTTCCGCCGCTATTTTCATAAAAATATTTTTGTTGTTTTCTCAATCCGATAATAATTCCATTGTAGGGTCCACTAATGATTGTAAAATCCATACGGATATTCCCCAAACTAATCAAATATTCCCCACACAAATATGAATATTTTTATATCAATTTGCTTACTTTGCAAAATTTTCACATAAAGACCCTTAACTTTAAACTTTTATCAATTTAACTATTTACCAAAATAAAAAAATTGAATACTTTATAATCTAATAAAACGAATAACTTTATAAAAGTATTCTGCTTTTATATAAAAAGATTTTACTATGCAAAACACTATGCATGCACTATGCAACACTATGCATAATAAAATATATTATATTCTATTTATAGTCTAATTAAAAAAATAACTTTATAAAAGTATTCTGCTTTATATAAAAAGATTTTACTATGCAAACAATATGCAGACACTATGCATAATAGAATATTATATATTCTATTTATAGTCTAATAAAATAAATAACTTTATAAAAGTATTCCGTTTTATATAAAAAGTTTTCTATTTTATTACATTAATAATACTAATAAAACAAAACTCATTATTATTATTATTATTATTATTATTATTATTCACACTATTAATCGATCAGGTCGTTCCCAGGAAAGAGGGGGCTTTCCAATAAGGATTTCTCCCTATTGGCGCGCAATTAGGTGACCAAACCTCTCATTGGCAGAACTTCTAGACATAGTTAATATTGCAAATAATAATCTTAATAACTTTGTCATCTCAATTATTGATTTAATAATATATAAAATATTGATAATAATTGAATCAAATAACGTGAGATACTATGCAGCAATTACTGTAGCAATAATTGAACAAAATTGAGTGACTTCTCACGTAAGCATCAATAACCAATACCGTGGGCTACTATCCAACAACGCGTATTACTGTACTTTTACTACCGAGTAGTTCAACAGTTTTAACGGTAAAACTTCTACCGCGTATAACGTTATTTTAATAAAAATATTTTTATCGTTTTCTCAATTCGACAATAATTCCATTGTGGGGTCCACCAATGATTGTACCGTCGTACGGATATTCCCCCGACTAATCAAATATTCCTCGACACAACGAATATTTTATATCAATTTGCTTACTTTGCAAAATTTTCACATATTACCGTTAACTTTAAACATTTATCAATTTAACTATTTACCAAAATAGAAAAATTGTATAATTTTATTTCTTAAAAGTTGGGATCTCACAATCTCCCCTCATGAAATTTCGCCCTCAAAATTTATGTACGTACTTGATATTCGAAGAGATGAGAATATATTGCTTTTTTCAGATTGTACCTTCCCAGTAATTTCCACGCTATCATGATTTTCCCATTTCTCATCTCCTATATTTCAGATATCATTCTAGAATATAGCTTCAAAACAATAGTTAATTGACATATCATAATTTGTCAACTTATCAAGTAAACAATTTCAGCTTAGATAAGTCACACACTAGCGAAGTATATAACTCGTCTCTCCCCTCCTTGTTCTAGACTCTTATCTCCGCCAGCGACCATATCCCTAAGCTCTGATACCATTTGTGACGCCCCCAAAATAGGTCCACACGACCCATTCTGAGTCTCAAGATATCACACTATAAATATCAAATACAAACTTCATTTATACAACTGTTGAACTGTCGTATAGAATACGACCACAGTTAACTGTGAGTTTTAATACAAATGTATGTAACTCTCATGGTGCCTCGACCACAACCTTACAATGGTACTTTACATAAAAGTACAGTCAAAAACTGTTTTAGAAACTAAAATCTTTGGAAAGTGCTCAAGGAAACCTTCGTACATGGGAGGCCATGCGTCTAAGTTATGATAGATATCAAATGTATGCAGAATTATCCTTGGTTGTCCCAAAAGTCCCCAAAGAAAAACAAGAAGATTACTATCATCTTCTTTCCAATGGTGAGTCTTCTCTTAACATAAAAATATCTCCATTGTCTCCAAGTGAAAATTATATTTCAAATAAACTTCAAGATCATATAGGTAGTTCTCGTAGATAAATTCAGCAAGTGGATGTGCACAACCATGTCTTATGAGAATACGAGGCTGTATATCATTAGACATCTTGTATGATAGTGGCAAAACACCCTTCCAAAGTTGGGCTCGCCTCACCCTATTTGATTCACCAAATATAACTACTAAATGATGTATAGAATACAACACACTTTTTTATACTGTTTAATGAGAACCTCCATATCTAGAGACCACCGTTCTATTCCCCTGTTATCCCCGCTCGAACCGGCAACACTCTTATTACCTGAAAGGGTGAGCACCACTAGCCTAGTCAAGAATATCATGACTAAAGTCAATTTATATCATCAATATTCTTCATCATTAATAAATCAGAGATTTAGAACATATGGTAGACGATAAGACTTTTCAACCATAGTTGCAGCAGAACGAGCAATCCATTAGAAGAGTCAAATAGACAATAAGGTATATTATCTTCTCCATGTTAAAAGTCCACCAACAATGTTTTATCCCTGTAAAATAAATCAACAGTTCCTGTCCACAATCATATGAATATCTCATAATCATAATTGTGGTTCTAAATTCCTCTTCACCTTAAAAAGAAGAGTATTCCGACGGGTAGGGCGGTAATATACTTGAAGAAAACTTGAACTATCTTCTACGATCAAAGCTTTCTTAAACTCTAAAAAATACGCTCGACATTAAAGAAGACGAACTCTCTCTATAGTTTCTCTCTCTAGAGTTTCAGTGAATTCGTAAGAAATAATGAAGTAACGAGCTTCTATTTATAGAAGAATGGACTGAATAGTAACTAATTCATGAACGGTCCAGATTGATTTACTTTTAATCAGACGGTCCATATATTTAATAAAATATTCTAATAAATCAAAATATTTTAAATAAAATATAATATATTCTATTTATAATCTAATAAAACAAATAACTTTATAAAAGTATTATGTTTTATATAAAAAGAATTTAATATGCAAAACACTATGCATGCACTATGCAACACTATGCATAATAAAATATAATATATTCTATTTATAGTCTAATAAAACAAATAACTTTATAAAAGTATTATGTTTTATATAAAAAGATTTTACTATAAAAATACTATGCGAATTTATGCAAACACTATGCATAATAGAATATTATATATTTTATTTATAGTCTAATAAAACAAATAACTTTATAAAATTATTCTGTTTTATATAAAAAGTTTTCTGTTTTATTACATTAATAATACTAATAAAACAAAACTCATTATTATTATTATTCACACTATTAATCGATCAGGTCGTTCCCAGGAAAGATGGGACTTTCCAATAAGGATTTCTCCCTATTGGCGCACAATTAGGTGACTAAACCTCTCATTGGCAGAACTTCTAGACATCGTTAATATTACAAATAATAATATTAATAACTTTGTCATCTCAATTATTGATTTAATAATATATAAAATATTGATAATAAATTAATCAAATAACGTGAGATACTATACAACAATTACTATAGCAATAATTGAACAAAACTGAGTGACTTCTCACGTAAGCATCAATAACCAATACCGTGGGCTACTATCCAACAACGCGTATTACTATACTTTTACTACCGAGTAGTTCAACAATTTTAACGGTCAAACTTCCGCTGTTATTTTAATAAAAATATTTTTGTCGTTTTCTCAATCCGACAATAATTCCATTGTGGGGTCCACCAATGATTGTACCGTCATACGGATATTCCCCCGAATAATCAAATATTCCTCGACACAACGAATATTTTATATCAATTTGCTTACTTTGCAAAATTTTCACATATTACCGTTAACTTTAAACATTTATCAATTTAACTATTTACCAAAATAGAAAAATTGTATAGTTTTATTTCTTAAAATTTGGGGTCTCACAATCTCCCCTCCTTATGAAATTTTGCCCTCTAAATTTACGTACGCACCTGATATTCGAAGAGATGAGAATATCTTGCTTTTTTTTCTGATTGTACCTTCCCGGTAATTTCCACGCTATCATGATTTTACCATTTCTCATCTCCTGTATTTCAGATATCATTCTAGAATATAGCTTCAAAACAATGGTTAATTGACATATCACAATTTGTCAACTTATCAAGTAAACAATTTCAGCCACACTAGCGAAGTATATAACTCGTCTCTCCCTGCCTAGTTCTAGACTCTTATCTCCGCCAACGACCATATCCCTAAGCTCTGATACCATTTGTGACGCCCCCAAAATAGGTCCACACGACCCATTCTGAGTCGCCAGATATCACACTATAAATATCAAATACAAACTTCATTTATACAATTGTTGAACTGTCGTATAGAATACGACCATAGTTAACTGTGAGTTTTAATACAAATGTATGTAACTCTCATGGTGCCTCGACCACAACCTTACAATGGTACTTTACATAAAAGTACAGTCAAAAACTGTTTTAGAAACTAAAATCTTTGGGAAGTGCTCAAGGAAACCTTCGTACATGGGAGGCCATGCGTCAAGGTTATGATAGATATCAAATGTCCACAGAATTAACCTTGGTTGTCCCAAAAGTCCCCAAAGAAAAACAAGAAGATTACTATCATATTCTTTCCAATGGTGAGTCTTCTCTTGACATATAAATATCTCCGTTGTCTCCAAGTGAAAATTATATTTCAAATAAACTCCAAGATCATATAGGTAGTGCTCGTAGATATATTCAGCAAGTGGATGTGCACAACCATGTCTTATGAGAACACGAGGTTGTTTGTCATTAGACATCTTGTATGATAGTGGCAAAACACCCTTCCAAAGTTGGGTTCGCCTCACCCTATTTGATTCACCATATATAACTACTAAATGATGTATAGAATACAACACACTTTTCAATACTGTTTAAGGAGAACCTCCACAGCTAGAGACCACCGTTCTATTCCCCCCGTTATCCCCGCCGAATTCCTAAGAACACTCTTATTACCAGAAAGGAATTGTGAAGCAGAAAGGGTGAGCACCACTAGCCCAATAAAGAATATCATGACTAAAGCTAATTTACATCATCAATAGCCTTCATCATTAATAAATCAGAGATTTAGAACATATATAGTGAGCGATAAAACTTTTCAACCATAGTTTAGAATCTTAACGAGCATTCCATTAGAAGAGTCAAATAGACCATAAGGTCTATTATCTTCTCCATGTTAAAAGTCCACCAACAATGTTTTATCCTCGTAAAATAAATCATCAGCCCTCATCGTCCACAATCATATGAATAACTCATAATCATAATTGTGGTTCTAAATTCTCTCTTTACTGTGAATGAAGATAATTTTCATCACCTATCTTCACCATAAAAAGAAGAGTATTCCGACGGGTAGGGCAGGAATATACTTGAAGAAAACTTGCACTATCTTCTACGCTCAAAGCTTTCTTAAACTCTAAAGAAATACGCTCGACATTACAGAAGGCGAACTCTCTCTATAGTTTCTCTCTCTAGAGTTTCAGTGAATTTGTAAGAAATAATGAAGGAATGAGAATACGAGGTTGTATGTCATTAGACATCTTGTATGATAGTGGCAAAACACCCTTCCAAAGTTGGGTTCGGTTCACCTTATTTGATTCACCAAATATAACCACTAAATGATGTATAGAATACAACACACTTTTCTATACTGTTTAAGGAGAACCTCCACAGCTAGAGACCACCGTTCTATTCCCATATTATCCCCGCTCGACCCGACAACACTCTTATTACCTGAAAGGGTGAGCACCACTAGCCTAGTAAAGAATATCATGACTAAAGCTAATTTATATCATCAATAGCCTTCATCATTAATAAATCAGAGATTTAGAACATATATATGCGCATTTATAAAACTTTTTAACCATAGTTGCAGCGGAACGAGCAATCCATTAGAAGAGTCAAATCAACCATAAGGTCTATTATCTTCTCCATGTTAAAAGTCCACCAACAATGTTTTATCCCTGTAAAATAAATCAACAGTTCCTGTCCACAATCATATGAATAACTCATAATCATAATTGTGGTTCTAAATTCCTCTTCGCAACCAGGACGAAGATAATTTTCATCACCTATCTTCACCTTAAAAAGAAGAGTATTCCGACGGGTAGGGCGGGAATATACTTGAAGAAAACTTGCACTATCTTCTACGCTCAAATCTTTCTTAAACTCTAAAGAAATACGCTCGACATTACAGAAGAAGAACACTCTTTATAGTTTCTCTCTCTAGAGTTTCAGTGAATTCGTAAGAAATAATGAAGGAATGAGCTTCTATTTATAGAAGAATGGACTGAATAGTAACTAATTCATGAACGGTCCAGATTGATTTGCTTTTAATCGAACGGTCCATATTGATTTAATAAAATATTCTAATAAAACAAAATCTTTTAAATAAAATATAATATATTCTATTTATAATCTAATAAAACGAATAACTTTATAAAAGTATTCATTTTTATATAAAAAGATTTTAATATGCAAAATACTATGCATGCACTATGCAACACTATACATAATCAAATATAATATATATTCTATTTATAGTCTAATAAAACAAATAACTTTATAAAAGTATTTTGTTTTATATAAAAAGATTTTACTATGCAAATACTACGCAGACCTTACACTATGCAAACACTATGCATAATAGAATATTATATATTCTATTTATAGTCTAATAAAACAAATAACTTTATAAAAGTATTATGTTTTATATAAAAGTTTTCATTTTATTACATTAATAATACTAATAAAACAAAACTCATCATTATTATTACTATTCACACTATTAATCGGAATGTCGTTCCCGTGAAAGAGGGGCTTTCCAATAAGGATTTCTCCCTATCATGCGCGCAATTAGGTGACCAAACCTCTCATTGGCGTAACTTCTGACATCGTTAATATTGAAAATAATAATCTTAATAACCTTGTCATCTCAATTATTGATTTAATAATATATAAAATATTGATAATAATTGAATCAAATAACGTGAGATACAATGCAACAATTCATCAGAGCAATAATTGAACAAAACCGGTGACTTCTCACGTAAGCATCAATAACCAATACCGTAGGCTACTATCCAACCACGCCAGACATCTTTGTTTCTTTACTACCGAGTAGTTCAACAGTTTTAACGGTAAAACTTCTGCCGTTATTTTCATAAAAATATTTTTTTCGTTTTCTCAATCGGACAATAATTCTGTTTGTGGGGTCCACCAATGATTGTACTATTGTACGAATATTCCCCCGATTAATCGAATATTCCCCGACACAACAAATATTTTATATCAACTTGCTTAGTTTGCAAAATTTTCACATATTACCCTTAACTTTAAACTTTTATCAATTTAACTATTTACCAAAATAGAAAAATTGAATACTTTTATTTCTTAAAATTCGGGGTCTCACAATAAGTTTTTCACGTAATTAAACAAATTCTATCACTGTCTATTAAGGCGTTGAATAGCCTTGCTACGTTCCTCTTCCATAATGCGAGACATCGTCCTACGATCCAGCATGTACGATGGTAGTCCCTCAAACTGGATTGGGTACCTCAAAACTCAATCTTGAGCCTCATCCATTGCATTATTAAGTGTAGGGTATGTCTCCCCAAGCTTAGCCTTCTTTGCACGACCATCCTCTTCTGCAAGATCAGCACGGCGTGATTCTCTTACCCAGCCCTCCTCTGCTATGAATAGCCTTTCTAAGCTTTCCTTTAGTTCCTTCTTCAACTTCTCTATCTCCTCAGTCTTCTCCTCGGTTTGACCCTTCTCGTGGACCAAATCTCATTCTACATTTCCCAGACGTGTGTGAAGAGTCACAACCTCCCTATCCTTCTGTTGGATGGTAATCTGCTGAATAATCGCTTGCTCAGTCAAATCCTGGACAATGTCGCGTAACTCTACGTTACGGTCATATAACTCATCGTATATCTCAGCATCGATGGAGTTCGGTGGGAACTCCTCTTCTTCCTCTTCCACTTCCTCTTCAGGATCCTCCTCTGGATCAGTCTCAGGCTCATGCTCCTGACCAACAATAATGATCAATGGAGATGACTCTCTCTGTATCAACTGCTCCCTGACAACATGAATGTCTCGGGGCTCCTCCTCAGTAGGTACTCGGGGTTCCTCCTCCCCAGCTCGACTAGCTCCTCCAATATTCGATATCCTGACAACATAGTTTAAAGTTTTTGTTACTAAGTCGTACTAATGAGCACATAATTTGACACATAAGCACATAAAGTCTTTTATTATCTTCAATGAATTTAAAAAAAATTCATGTCTTAGAACTAGATAAGAGTTTTCCATTACTATGTTCTTTCTGTAAGGCTACTACTTAAGGTTGTTCCCCCACCTAAGGTTCATAACCTACAGCTTTGATACCAACTTGTGACACCCTTAAATCTGGGTACTTAAATTCCACAGGATTTGGTGTTCACTGTACAAATATCATCTATCTATCTACCCATAATAAATGCAAACCATGCAATAGATAGAAATAAATCCTCCCTTATGGGTTTACAACATCTGAATAATAAATACAATCCCAGGTCAAGCTAACCTTAAACATCTGTGTAGAAACATACACAAATAATAAGTCTTAAACAACATCTAGTTTTGACAATAACATTCTAAAATTTAAATAACAAGTCTTCATCACTTATTAGCATTGCCCTTGCCTTTGCTAGTAGAAGGCTCATCGTACCTTTCGTTCTTAACTGCAAAGTTATTATTACGCAAGAGTGAGCATGAATGCCCACAAGTATAAAAATGAAATAACAATATATAATAACATTCGACTGAAAGACTTCTGAAATAAAAGCTCAACTTTTAAATCTAGAATGAATAACAAGAGTTCAAAATATTTCTGAGGGTCATAAAACCTTGAACTATGTCCTAGGTTATCAAGGGTTATACTTGAAACCTTTAACAGTCATAAGACTATGGACTCTTCTACTCGTACTTAGGGGGATCAGCCCTTAGTACCATACTGTGCACAATATCTTAACACTAACGCATAACAAATCCCTATACAGGGTTTTTCATCTCAGTTTGACATCAGAGTCCACACCAAAGTAAGTTTGGTTTGGATAATTCAATAAGGGTTCTGAAATTTAGAACGTTCATCAACTATGGACTAGTTGAATCAATTAAGGGTTCGCTAGTCTAATAAGGTTCAACAATAAATAATAATTAAATTGAATAAAAATCTTAAGAGGTATACAATAGAACAAGTATTGTATAACAGAATCATACTTTGAAATGATAGATAATCTTTAATATAACAAACTGAACTTGATTTATAAACTTGAATAATGATAACAAGTACGGTTAGGAAAACTTGCCTCGTGCGTAGGCTAAACGATTACTACTTCCGTTTACCACAAATCCTACACATACCATATGTATTCACGACATTCATTAGTTACATTTTCACTTAATTATTTAATATAAACTCCACTTTATTTAACAAATCATTACCCTTCTAATTTAATTACATAATTAAATTAGAATATTTTCATTCTCTTACTATTATTACACTTGAATAAATTATTTCAAAATAATTTCCATCGAATATTTATTTTATTCCATAAATATGTCAATTAAAATATTTACTTTATTTTATAAATATTTTAATAATAATTTTCAACTAATATTTATTTTATTCCATAAATATCTCAATTAAAATATTTAATTTATTTTATAAATATTTTAATAATAATTTTCATCAAATATTTATTTTATTCCATAATATCTCAATTAAAATATTTTATAAATATTTTAATAATAATTTTCATCTAATATTTATTTATTTAATTTTTTATTTATTTATTTTTTTATTTTTGACCGCCAAGGCGGGGTAATTTAGTTTGGTAACGCCCGCCGGGGGCGGGGTTACCTATGCTCATTTTCTACAGTTTTTGCAGTTCTGCAGTTCGCGAACATAACAAGGCCAAATTAGGCCAAAAATCTATCACAAGTAAAATTATACGTTCTGTGAAGAACACAGAATATGGCCATAACTTCCAATCAATTTATTTTTACACGAATTTAGACATACCCAAATACTATAATACACATATAACTACTACTCAACCCTTCTAGCATGATTTTAACATGTTAAAACACATAATTTGTAGAATTAACACATGTAATTTTACTGTTCTTGATGTTCATGAAAGTTTTGAAAATAAAACATGCAAATCAATACTACGGGTTTGTTATAACACCGAATCCGTTCATTTGAAGTTTGGTCTCTTCATTTTAATATATATAATCCATTACAAGCATAAATTTATGATATAACCTATGATAGACGTATCAAATTTGGTACGTAAGGCCATATGGCCATATTTTATACTCTTTAATTTTGTAGCAACAATATACGATATGTTTTATGCAACTGATGATATGGTTTATACAATATATATAATCAAATACGATATGATAACATCTTATTACATGTATCAACACATAATCCATACCCTTTATAATTACAAAGACTTTAACAAAACGTGAAGCCATTTTCTTATAAAACTTAAACAATCGTAAAAATAGAAATTGGGCTAAAGGAATTACCCAGAGTATAAAGTGTAGACTAAGAGAGCCTTGATGATCCTTTCTCAGTTATTAGATCAATCACACACTCACAATTTCTCTCAATTTCACAATTTCTCTATGTGATTTGCTTTGAACACTTAGAAAATAGGAAGGAGAATAATACAACGTATTAATAAAAGAACTGACGCGCAGAGTGGATGTCAGTTACCCGATAATTGTTAACTGCTTTCAACCTCTACTAGGGCCTCGTTTGGCAAGCCTTAAATGGCTCAAAATCATTTAATTTAATAACTCTTTTATCTTATAGTTTAATAATGTCACATCCAATTATAAAATAAATCAATTATGTTATTTACTGTACTTTAAATAAAATATGATAATTTGTCATTAATTCACATAGTCACATAATTAATTTCTTACTTATTAATTATGTCAAATTATTAAATCTCTAATTAATTATTAAATTAAAATAACATTATGCTTATTAAATATTTCATTTAATTCAATAAGCTCACATAAATACATACTTTGAATAATAAGTATTCTCCACATTAATTTAATAAATATAACACATATAATAAAATTAATCTACCATAGTTGCATCAATTAATTATTTAATCTAATAATTAAATCATCGAAAATATTTATTTAATCCAATAAATATTAAAATTAAATTACAAAATCTCGTTTGTCATAAAGATACTATTGGGCCAGTAGTTTGAGGCCTTATTTTGATGGATTTGATTTGATTCGGACTTGGGATTTGACCCGAGATTTATTCCGGACTCGGGATTTGACCCGGGTTGTTTCACGACAACTGACATGTTTTCTTGCTTTAATTCAAGAAATTGCACTTCCATTCTTGCTTGCATCGCCTCTGAGAAATAACTTTCGAAGAATAACTCCTTAAACCTGGTCCATGTCACTACCTCCGTTCCGGCTCTAGCTTGGTTCGTCTCTTACCAGTAATTAGCCTCACCTTTCATCAAGTAGGTAGCAAAAGCCGTCTTTTGCTCTTCGGCTACCCTAGCAATGATAAAGGCCTTTTCCATCTCTTTCACCCATGTCTGAGCTTCTATAGGGTCCGTAGTTCCACTGAATTCTGGTGGTCCTACAGCTTTAAAATCTTTAAAATTTGCCAATCTATTATTCGCTTGCCCTCTTACTGCAGGTGAACGAGTTCGCATAGCTTGAGCTATCATATTAGCGAAGTTATGCATTGGGTCATCTTGATTCCTTTCATTATTCACAGAACGTTCCTCCCTCTGGTTACGATTTTGACCTCTTGGCGGCATTATCTGGTTAAACAAAATCTTCTCACTACTAGAAATTCGACACATAGCGACAGTCGGCATGGAACCGTCGCTATATGGTATCTATAGCGACGGCCGGCACGGAACCGTCGGTATAAAGATTTTTTTTACGATAAAACCCTCCCTCTTTCCCCTAAATTATTTCAGTATCTTCACTATTTCTCTCTCGTTACAGATGAACGGTGCAATAGTTAGGGTTTTAGTGCAAAATTGAACAGAAATGTTTCCTGAAGGAAGTTGCTTCAAAGATCCTATCTCTAATTCAAAAGGGCCCTAGAGGGATTTGTGTGCTTTCTGTAAATGGAGTTGTTTCCAATGTCACAATTTGCCAGTCCGGTTCTTCTGGCGGTATCTTGATATATGAGGTACAACAGTAGTTTGGTCTATATGTTTTCCTGAAATTGTATTTTTTTCATTTCTTTCTATTGCAAAATAAATGTTTCTTCTGGCGGTATCTTGATATATAAGGTACGACAGTAGTTTGGTCTATATGTTCTCCTGAAATTGAATTATTTCAGTTTTTTTTATTGCAAAATATCTTTTTTGAAATGACGTCATGCCTTTGTTAATCTAGAGGCTGTAGACCGCTTACATCATAATTTAGTTGATTGTTTTGCCTTGTAAATCTGATCTCCACCGGGGAGACAAATCCCCGTAAATTCGGAGAAGTTGTCGTCTTTATCCTCTTCACCAAATGATTTGCCAAATGGGTTGGGTCCCAAACCCCATTTTATCAACAAAATTGCAGTACATTTGTTTGAGAAGAAGGTAATAATTTTATGCAATTTTATCACATGTACGGATATGTTAATGCATACATATACTTGATTTTTCTAATTTGGTGTTTTTACAAAAAATTATTAATGTACCATCGTAATGTGCTTATTTTAGTGTAAATTCATGACTTTTGATCTACCTTTTGTAAATTATCTTTTTAGATAATTACTGGTTTTTGGAGCTTGGTGAACATAAAAAACTTAAAGGTATACAATGCTCCTTTTTTTATTATTTGTTTATATATCCATGATACTTGAAAGGTTCGATTTTTTTTCTTTGTTAGATTTATATTTGCCTAATTTAATAAGGCAAATGTTCATTGATGTGCCTATCCCCATGGCTACAAACTGAAGCAATTCATTGTTTTCCTTTGTAATTATAATCAGCCCCAAGACATTTGTGCAAGTGGACGTGCCGAAAACATTGTTTGGAGAATCTGTTTTGTATTTAAAATGTAACAAAAATCTAGTCTTTTATATTTTAATGAAGTGTCTTTTTAAAATTTCATTTTCTAAATGTGGAATTATTATGTGAAATGATTTGTGTGTGTTATCACTTCAAATATTTGAAACTTTCATTGTGATTTTGGCTAATAAATACTAATTTTATTGTTTACATGCTATGGGTTCATGCTTAATTTAATTATTTCTTGGTAAATTTCATGTTTAATTTTTTTATTTGTTGGTGAATAGATGATATGGCAGTCACTATTGGGATGATTTTGCTTCGTATTACCTTTTTTCCTGATAATTACTTTGCTCCTTATTACCTCCATGAATCTACTGTTTGTTATTTGAAGCTAATAATAAGTTAACTTATTTTGAATCTGGTCGTGGAACTTTTAAAGAGGAGTCTTGTAAAGTGGAAGACCCTCTTTTCTTTCTAAGGAAAGACATTGGCCTTGATTAGGAGCAAAATTTCAATCTTGTTGATAAACTTCTTATTGGTCTTACCGTTGCCAACATTTTCCTACTTGTATGTCATTTCTGATGCATGTTTTCTTTGCATAAATTTGAACTTCCCAGTATACCTTGCCAGTTTATCAGTAAATAATGTTGTCTTTTCCTGTGTAATTTGTTCAAACAAAAAACAATAGAAAGAAGAATGAGTTTAAATTGCTAGAAGTCTATGTTTTGCTAGAAATTATTTGAATAACAATTGTTTTCTTTTGCCTTTTTGTTTTCTTTGAGGAGTTAGTTACATCATAACACTAAGCTTTGTCATATAGACAAGAAAGTTAATATATCAGTTTTCAACTTTTCAGTTAAGCAAATTAAATTTTAGACTGCATTAAACATTTGTCTGTTTGTCATATAGACAAGAAAGTCAATATATTAATGTTTCATTACTGTACAGTTTGCTTTAATCTTTGTTGAAAGGATTTGTACTCTTATTTTTACTTGTATCACTATTTGTGTAGGATCTTCATTCTCAGCTTAAGGAATTGATTATAGAACAGCAGGTACATTTTACTAGCATTGAAAGTTGACTAGTAATGGTAGATAAACTGTTTTAGGTTCGTTGTTGCCTTTTTCATGCCTCCATTTGGTTAAACTTGTATCATAGTTTATCATCAATGTCTCCTTTATGATGGCTTTTAATTTGGATAATGGAGTAATCCTTGTATGCCTTTTTTGTCTTATTGCAACATTGTACTCATTGCTTTAATAGTTGGCGTTAATTGTTGTAAGGTGAATGTAGAACAAATTTAAAGAGGCTGTGGACAGATTTTGGATGTAGTTTTACAAGTGAAACATGTTTTTAGAGTAAAAAAGCTAGCCACTCCCTTCCGCCCTGAATTAACACAAAGAACAAGCTGTTATAGGTTTACATCCTAGTTGTCATAGTCTTCAATGATCAGTCTCTTAGTTGCACAGGAGGCATGTTTGCTATAATCATTATTTCTGAATTTCCTTTCTCTAGCATTTGTGTAAAGGCATGTAGCAATATATTCTATTTTAAATGAACCTCGCTGTAAGACCCCAACTTATTATTAATGAAATTTAATTTTCTCTATTTGTTATTTTGAAATAGTAAGGGTTGATGTGATTAATGTGGATAGGTAGGGGTAAAATACGCAAATACTTCAAAATAAGCAAGTGGTTATAAAATATTCGTCTTTGTTGGGAATATTAAATGCATTTACAAATAAATGCATAATGTATGGGCCCATAACTGAAAAGCGATTGGATGAAGAAAACGACAAATATAAGTGGTTTAAAAATAATCTACAGTAGTTATTACATCAAGTTATCATCTATTTAAAATACCCGGTGGTTAAAACACAAGAAAGACACCAGTATTGCACCAATTGTTGATTCTTACGTGAAGAAGGCACTACTTTCAATAATGGTTACGATAATTACTTTGTTCGATTATTTTATTGAGTTAATAATTCTTCATATTGATATTTTATATTCTTTGTTGTTTCAATAATTGTCATTACACAATATTTTTCATTATCGAAGCAATAATTCATATTATCTGAATAATATTATTAGATAACATTATTGGCAATGTCTAGAAAGTTCTGTCTAAGGAGAGGTTTGGTCACCTAATTGCGGCCAAGATGAGGAGAAATTTTATTGAAAGCCCTCTTTCTTGGGAGCGCGCAGTTGTCAATATTGTGATTCTGTAATATTATTTGTGAATAATTAATTATTGATTCATATGATGAGGAAAATATTAATTTTATGTGGATATAGATGGAGAAAATTTTTAATGTGACAATTGTTGAAAATTGAAATTTTATCTTTTTCTGATAAAATAATTCATTTAAATATATTATTATATTTTAATAATATAATAATGGTGATATTTTTACAACGAATGTGGGATATATGAGTATACGAGGAGGAAGAGTATTTTTGTTGCAATAAATGTTTAAAACATGTTAAACATGTCGGTGGACCCCATTTATTGACTGAAATTTGATTATAAATTTGTAAAATCGCTTGCTTGTGGATTTCGGTCAATTTCTATTTGGAATTTGGAAAAACTTTCTTCTGCAAAGTTGTAGAGAATTGAATTTCCTATAAAAACTCGCGAGATTCAAATTTTCTGATGAAAGGGCTATTTATTATGAATTATTGAAGTTCCAAAGCTCCGAAATAATTGATTTTTGGAAGTTTAAAATATTTAAAATTAGAAAAACGTTTTTTCATTATGGTGTGTTACACATGTGGGTTGAATGAGCTGAATTCAGTTCTTGGAAGGTTGGCGTAGGAAATTTTATTATAAATAATAATATTATATTAAATTTTCTGCTTTGGTGTTCTAAGCATTTTCCTATAAATATGGTGCTTAGGTTAGAATTGAAAATCACACCAAAAACTGAAGTTTTCTCTCTCTATATTATCGAGTTTATTCTTGTGAGTATTTTGAGTATACTTTGAGTATTGTTAGACGGTGCAAGTTCCTTCAAAGACCTTTGTTCAGATTCCAAATTTAAAGTACTAATCTTTCGAGGTAAGGGATGTTATTTTCTTCTCAAATGATATTATTTCTTCAATATCATTATCTTTGAAATATTGGTTGGAACTTTTTATTAAATTTAGAACTTTTTCATGTCTCTGGGTTACTATTCAAGAGTTATTATTCACGAGTTACTATTCATGAGTTACTATTCACGATTCTACTATTCACGAGTACTACTATTCATGAAGCGTGAAGATGTTTTTGTGGAATTTCTATCTTTTGGTGTCGAGTTACTATTCATTCACGTATACGGCACTATTCAATAGAAAAATAAAATTTCTTCTTTTTGTCCAAAATATCTATTCTCGGATACTAGCTTTGATTGTATCCATGTTTTGATCATTCTTGAATTTTACACCACCGTGATTATTTTTGAGGTATTTTTGAACATGGATAAAACAAAGTACGAATCCTTAATCCTTAATCCTTGTCATTTTGTTTCACTTTGGATTCGCTTTCTTTAAAAAATATTTTCATCATCCTCGCCTTAAATGATGATATTATTGAATATCTTTGGTTGTAGTGCAAAGATGAACAGTGTTTTAGATGAACACGACCAATCGATGAATATCTTTGGCACAGTAGTGCAAAGATGAATATTTGATTCGAGATGTATATTGATTGATGTTACTGGGGATAAAAGATAGATGATGAACTTTTAAATTCATACATGTAAAGATAGTAGTTTGCATTCTCTCTACTAAACTCTTCTAATGAATTATTATTTCATTGCGCGAATATTGATTTAAAATTTGTTGTCTATTGTATTCTATTAGATTTTTCCTGTTGAAGACTAATGGTAATTTGTTGTATATTATCTTACTCATAATATTCTTTATCGGCTAGTTGAGCTCACCCTTTTCCTTTTTGTTCCATTTTTCTTCTCGTGAGGCGAGAATATAAGCGAGTACTTAGTGTGGGAGTATGGAATGAAGGTTTTAGAAAGGATTGTTTAGTAGTCCTCACCATTTTTGTAAAATAATGTATCAATAAATGTGATGAGGATTTATTTGAGTATAGATATTGTCTAGAAGATAATATTTGTATTCAAACTCACGCTTTCTTTCGCAGTAATAATAAAGTTGTAGTTGTTTCGTACCATGTATTGACAACTCGTAATAGGTGATGTATACCTATTTTGGGGGCGTCACGGTTAGTATCGAGCTTAGGGATATGATCTCTGGCGGAGATCGGGAATAGAACTAGGAGGGAGAGACGAGTAAATCCTTCGCTAGTGTGTCCTACCTAAGCTTATTTTTTTTAGTTGAGTCAAGATATAAGGATATTATGTGATATATTGATTTCCTTAATTAACCCTTATTTTATGACAAGATTTGAGAATGTCGATCGAGAATATTAACAATGGAAATGAGACCGTGGAGACGCATGTACTCACCAACGAGGAAAACGTACAGCAGTGGCAATGTTCCTCCCGTGAACAACACCACCGAAAGAGATGATGAACGAGGGATGTTTAGAAGCTTTTTGCGCTTCATGCAAAATCGACGAGGGAGACTCGTGTTCAAAATACTGAGGAGGAAATGATAGTAATTCACGGGTTGTCACAACCAAGCAAGCGCTTCAAAGAGTTGGGACCACGAATTTAAGGGAAAGCCGAGATCCGATCATGGCGGAAACATGGGTTAAACAAATTACCAAGATATTCGATGTCTTGGGATGCACGAGGAACAGAAGGTTCTATTCGCCACCTTTATGTTCCGTGGCGAAGGCGGACTCATGGTGGGAGTATGTGAAGCGTACCCATCCAAATTCGCACTCAAAGATGTCTTGGGAAACGTTTGAAACTATTTAATGACAAATACTTTCCCGAAAGTGTTCATCGTATGAAGGAAGTGGATTTCATCGATTAGAGCAAAACAACATGACGGTGTCTCGAAGACGAGGCAAAGTTTGCGAGTTATCCAAAGTTTGCACCTCATTTGGTGGAGAATGAGGAACGTGACACGGATGTTTCTTAGAGGTTTAAAACCCTAAGATACGTCAAGATATCTCATTTCTCATAAACTTTCTCTCTATTCAGATGTTGTTAATGTGGCTCAATTATTAGAAGCGAGATAACGAAATACGGTCAACTGAAGGACCACAACCAGGATCGTACTAGAGATAGCGATCAATGTAATAATGATAACCAAATGGAGAAAGAAATGTATTTGGACAAAAATGGTAACCACTCTGGTGGTAATCATGGCCATGAAAAATGAAGAAGCGAGTCGGAGGAGATTTTAAAAAGAGGAGATTTAACAACGACCATATGAAGACGACAGCAGGTTTAAGAAAGAATCGGTTCTAAGGGAGGAGAACGACCACCGGGTCATATGCTATATAATGCGGGAAAGAGGGATATATCACCAAACCGCCCACAACAAGCTTCAAGGTATGCTATAATTGTGGAAAGGAAGGACATATCGCTCGAGATTGTGCATTGGCGAAACCTAGTTCAATGGGGACGGTGACTCAAAAGATCTGCTCCGAAAAGTCAAAGTCAACGATTCCGGAAGAGCGTTTTGTTGTGACCGGTCAAAATGCGAGGAACCCAAACGAGGTGATCACGGGTAAGCTATTTAGAAATTCTTATGAAGTTTATACCTTACTTGATACCGGGTGCTACCCATTCATTTATCTCTCCTGCTTGTGCTCAACGTTTAAACTTGACTCAAAAAATTAGACTTTGACCTATCTGTGGAAACTCCGTTAGAGAAACTTTCATCACATCCACCGCTTATAAATCTTGTTTGATTCAAGTTGGCACCATCACCTTACCGTTGACCTTATCTCTTTAAAGATACTTGCTTTTGATGTGATTTTAGGGATTGATTGGTTAACTACTCATCATGCCAAAATTGATTGTTTTTGTAAGGTTGTTAGTTTTCATATTCCTAACCAACCTCATGTTGTACAAATTCAAGCAACTAAACCATTAAAATCAATCAACGTCATATCTAATCATAAAACTATTCGTTTATTGAAAAGCGGATGTCAAGCTTTCTTAGCCCATGTTATGGATTTGAATAAAGACACGTCAAATTTGAATAATATTCCCGTTGTTATTGACTTTCTTGGCGTATTTCAAGAACTTCCTGGCCTACCCCGAACGTGAAGTTGAATTCTTTATTGATCTTGAACCTAGTACAAAGCCCATTTCTAAAACCCCATATCGAATGGCTCCTATTGAACTTCACGAGTTAAAGGTCCAACTACGAGAATTGTTGGACATCGTTTTCATTCGTCTAGTACATCTCCTTGGGGTGCTCTGTTTTATTTGTAAAGAAGAAAGACGGGAGTATGCGACTTTGTATTGACTATTGGGAATTGAACCATGTCACCATCAAGAATAGGTATCCTCTACCTCGTATTGATGACTTGTTTGACCAAATTGCTGCAAGGGGCACAATTCTTTTCAAAAATCGATCTTAGCTTCGGATATCATCAATTTGAAGATTAGAACCGAGGATATTCCAAAGACCGCCTTGAAACTCGGTATGGGCATTATGAATTCTTAGTCATGTCTTTTGGACTAACTAATGCTCCTGCGGCTTTCATGGATATGATGAACCGAGTATTCAAGGAATATTTGGATCAGTTCGTTGTTGTCTTTATTGATGACATCCTTATATATTCCAAAAGTCGTGAAGATCATGAGCACCATTTGAAGTTTGTACTCCAAAGGCTTCGTGAAAACAAACTATATGCCAAATTGAAGAAATGTGAGTTACGGCTTGAGGAAGTAGCATTCCTTGGGCTCGTGGTGTCGAAACATGGAGTATCTCATGATTTGGCGAAGATTGAAGCAATACAAAGTTAGAGAAACCAAAGTCGATGAATCAAGTACGTAGCTTTTTGGGCTTAAGTGGGTTATTATCGGAGATTCGTGGAAGGGTTTTCTCGAATCGCTACTCCATTAACTCAAATAACTTCGGAAGGATACAAAATTCGTTTGGAGCGAAGAATGCGAGAAGAGTTTCCAAGAGCTTAAGAGGAGACTTATTTCGACTGTTTCTAACAATACCATCTGGTTCGGATGGATTTGTTATCTACAAATGATGATGCTTGAGCAAAGGGTTAGGATGTGTTCTCATGCAACGTGGGAAAGTCATAGCCTATGCCTCGCGAAAACTTAAAAAGAGTATGAGAGGAATTATCCTACTCATGATCTAGAGTTAGCGTGATCGTTTCGCTAAAGATATGGAGGCACTATCTATATGGGGAGAAAGTGGAGATATATTCAGGACCATAAAAGTCTTAAATATTTCTTCACTCAAAAAGAACTCAACATGCGGCAATGACGTTGGCTCGAGCTATTGAAAGACTACGACCACACTATTTAATACCATCCTGAAAAGCGAACGTGGTAGGCCGACGCGTTGAGTAGAAGATCATATGCAGAACGAAAGTGCGATGATGTCAAGTATACGCATAGAGCCAACTTTAATAGAAAAAGTTAAGGTTGCTCAAGCCATCAATCCGGAAATGATGCGTATGAAGAAGAAAGTACAAGAAGGAGCTATTCCGAGCGAGAATTGATGAAGAAGGAATACTTGAGTCCACTCTGAACTTTGTGTTCCTAACGACTCGATTTGAAGTACAAGATTATGATGGAGGCACAATACACCATTTGCAATCCATCCTAGAAGTACTAAAATGTATCGTGATCTTCGACATACATTTTGGTGGAACAATATGAAGAGAGAGATTGCAAAGTTTATCTCAATGTGTTTAACTTGTCAACGTGTAAAGCGAGCATCCCCGTACCTAAGGGTCCGTTGCACCACTTAAGATTCCGAAATGGAAGTGGGAACACATTACCATGGATTTCAATTCTGGGTCTTCCTACGGTTTCTCAAGGCATCAATGCTATTTGGGTTATTGTTGATAGATTAACCAAGTCTGCTCATTTCTTGCCGATCACGGAAACTTATTCACTGAAACGTCTTGCTAGTATATGTACGTGAATGAGATTGTGAGGTTGCATGGCATGCCCAGTATCCATAGTTTGGATCGTGACCCAAGATTCACTTCAAGATTTTGGGTTAGCTTGCAAAAAAGCTATGGGCACAGATTTGATTGATTGCATACCATCCTCAAACGGATGGACAATCGAAAGGACTATTCAAACTCTTGAAGATTTATTAAGACTCTGTGTCCTGAGACTTCAAGGCGCATTGGGATAAGTATTTACCATTGGTGGAATTCTCCTACAACAACAATTATCGAGCAAGTATAGGTGTAGCTCCATTTGAAGCATTATATGGACGAAAGTGTCGCTTCTCGATTATGTTGGGACGAGGTGGGTGAAGCAACACTTTGTTGGGACCCGAGTTGATACGTATGACTCACTGAAAAAGATCCAAATGATTCGACAACGTATACAAAGCGGCACAAGATCAACAAAAGAGTTATGCGGATCTTCATCGAAAGGACGTGGAATTTAGTGTAGGGGATCATGTATTATTGCGAGTTGCTCCATGGAAGGAGTTACAAGATTTGGGAAGAGAGGAAAGCTCAATCCACGATTTATTGGTCCATTTCAAATTCTTGACCGAGTAGGAAATGTAGCCTATAGACTTACGTTACCTCCAAGTATGTCTCGTGTTCATAATGTGTTTCACATATCCGTATTTCAGAAATATGTGAAAGACCCGAACCACGTTATAGAATTAGAACCCGGACGAAATAGCCAAGACTTAACGTATGAGGAGGTACTGTCAAGATCTTGGATAGGAAGGAGCATGTCCCTACGCCAAGAAAGGTCATACCACAAGTTAAAGTTTTGTGGAGGAATCATGCTATAGGGGAAATGACCTGGGAATTGGAAACGGAAATGAAAGCGAGGTATCCTCACCTTTTCGAAACACCAGGTACGTACGTCAATTTCGAGGACGAAATTTCATAAGGAGGGGAGGTTATAAGACCCCAACTTATTATTAATGAAATTTAATTTTCTCTATTTATTATTTTGAAATAGTAAGGGTTAATGTGATTAATGTGGATAGTTAGGGGTAAAATACGCAAATACTTCAAAATAAGCAAGTGGTTATAAAATATTCGCATCTTTGTCGGGGAATATTAAATGCGACAGTAGCGACCATGTGTGGCCCCAAAATGGAAAGCGATTGGATGAAGAAAACGACAAATATAAGTGGTTTAAAAATAACGGTAGTAGTTATTCAGATTATCTTTGTTAAAATAATGGGGTGGTTAAAACACGATAGCTATTACCAGATTGCACCAATTGTTGATTCTTACGTATAAAAGGCACTACTCAATAATGGTTCTGATAATTCTTGCTTACGATATTTTATTGAGTTAATAATTCTTTGCGTTGATATTTTATATATTCTTTGTTTTTCAATAATTGTCATTACACAATATTTTTTATTATCGAAGCAATAATTCATATTATCTGAATAATATTATTAGATAACATTATTGGCAATGTCTAGAAAGTTACATCTAAGGAGAGGTTTGGTCACCTAATTGCATGGCGCAAATGAAGGAGAAATTCTTATTGAAAGCCCCCTCTTCCCAGAACCGCACAGTTGTCAATATTGTGATTCTCAGAATATTATTTGTGAATAATTAATTATTGATTCATATGATGAGGAAAATATTAATTTTATGTGGATATAGATGGAGAAAATTTTTAATGTGACAATTGTTGAAAATTGAAATTTTATCTTTTTCGATAAAATAATTCATTTAAATATATTATTATATTTTAATAATATAATAATGGTGATATTTTTACAACGAATGTGGGATATATGAGTATACGAGGAGGAAGAGTATTTTTGTTGTAATAAATGTTTAAAACATGTTAAACATGCCGGTTGGACCCCATTTATTGATTCGAAATTTGATTATAGCACGTAAAATCGCTTGGTTTGTGGATTTCTTATCAATTTCTATTTGGAATTTGGAAAAACTTTCTTTTGTAAAGTTGTAGAGAATTGAATTTCCTATAAAACTCTTGATTCAATTTTACGATGAAAGGGCTATTTATTATGAATTATTGAAGTTCCAAAGCTCAAAATAATTGATTTTTAGAAGTTTAAAATATTTAAAATTAGAAAAACGTTTTTTCATTATGGTGTGTTACACATGGGGTTGAATGAGATGAATTCAGTTCTTGGAAGGTTGGCGTAGGAAATTTTATTATAAATAATAATATTATATTAAATTTTCTACTTTGGTGTTCTAAGCATTTTCCTATAAATAGGGTGCTTAGGTTAGAATTAAAAATCACACCAAAAACTGAAGTTTTCTCTCTCTATATTATTGAGCGTATTCTTGTGAGTATTTTGAGTATACTTTGAGTATTGTTAGACGGTGCAAGTTCCCTTCAGCACTATACCTGGTATTCCAGCTAGAAGTACTAATCTTTCGAGGTAAGGGATGTTATTTTCTTCTCAAATGATATTATTTCTTCAATATCATTATGCTGAAATATTGGTTGGAACTTTTAATTAAATTTGGAACTTTTTCATGTCGGGGTTACTATTCATGAGTTACTATTCATGAGTTACTATTCACGAGTTACTATTCACGAGTACTATTCATGAAGCGTGAAGATGTTTTTTGTGGAATTTCTATCTTTTGGTGTCGGAATTACTATTCACGTATCTGGCTATTTATTCAACGAAAAATAAAATTTCTTCTTTTGTCCAAATATATCTATTCGGATACTAGCTTTGATTGTATCCATGTTTTGATCATTCTTGAATTTTACACCACTATGATTATTTTGAGGTATTTTTGAACATGGATAAAACAAAGTACGAATCCTTAATCCTTAATCCTTTTCATTTTGTTTCAATTGGATTCGTTTCTTTAAAAAAATATTTTTCATCATCCTCAGTCTTAAATGATGATATTATTGAGTATAGATAATATCATTTCTGTTCCATTTTTCTTCTCAGGAGGCGAGAATATAGCGAGTACAAGTCGGGGTATGGAATGAAGGTTTTAGAAAGGATTGTTTAGTAGTCCTCACCATTTTTGTAAAATAATGTATCAATAAATGTGATGAGGATTTATTTGAGTATAGATATTGTCTAGAAGATAATATTTGTATTCAAACTCACAGTTTTACTGTTGTAATAATAAAGTTGTAGTTGTTTCTGTACCATGTATTGACAACTCAGAATAGGTGATGTATACCTATTTTGGGGGCATCACACTCGCGGTATTTGATTTTTCTTCAGGAGCGCATTAAAAAACTTAAAAAAGAGCATGTAAAGGTTCAACTGGGGACCATTACTATTAATATGGTAAAAGAAGTTCTTTTTACTCAATTTTTCTCTTCTAATATATAGATGCAGAAGTGCATGATCATATATTATTTAATTCTTTATTTTTTTACCATTTGTGCTCACTTCATTTTATTGTATCCTGTTTCTAAATATGCAAAGGTACTTGGTGGAATGAGAGGAATGACAGGACTACTTTGGGAAACCTCATTACTTGATCCAGAGGAGGTATATACCTGCCAATTAACTCGTTCGGATAATTATGCTTTAGGATTTTAGTTAGTAAATGCACATTATGGAGGAAAGTACAGTACTCAAGGTTTGCAAAATCCTCCAGCAATAGTTCTGATGGACCTCAAAATGACCATTCTAAATTGAATTTCTCTTGTTGATGTTTGAAACGGCAAAAAGACTATTGGATGATGTGGCATGTGGGTCTCTATGAGGACAAATTTGTTACAATAAATTTGCTCTAAATTTGATCAAGCAATTGTTAAGTCTTGAGTTGTAATGTGAATGATTTTAAATGATGTATATAATATTTTTTATGTTTTATTTTATAGTGTACTTGTGTTTGTTGAATAAATGTACATTATTAATTAAATTTTTTTTGAAATCTAAAAATTCTATAACGACGGTCGCTATAGTCCTAAAGACCGTCGCTATAGAGTTTACCGACGGCTTCTATGGCGACGGTCGGCGACCGTCGCTAAATCTTATAGCGACGGTCTTTTAGGCTATATAATGACGATCGGCCATTTAATCATTATAGTCGATTTTCTAGTAGTGTCTATTATACTTCGAGTATCATTATATGTTATAAGTATTTACAATACAACATGTAATTTAAACTCTACGAATCACATTATCTTCATGTTCAACTTACTGAACTATCCATTTCCGTTTACTGAAATATTCTTTTCAGCTTGCCAAAATGACATTTTCAGTTTAATACAACTTTCAATTATCACAGTGATAACTTACTATCTTCATTCTAAAGATTTATCTACTTAATCAAACATTTAGTCATAATACCACATTTATATTCATATACCAAATTTTAGCGTCATACACTTACATACTTGGCATATTTTTATAAACGTTAACTATCCCATTTTTAAACATCAAAAGATGGGATCTACCAAAAGACATACTCCCCTACACAGCTAATATGGGGATACATCATATTTACATAATACCTCGTACAGTCGGAGGTTTATATCAAGCATAAAACCCTAATAAACAAAAGGGGTTCTATTACATGTATATACAATAGAAAGCTATTAAACTATCACTGCGCGTCTGGAGAGGGTGCGCCTGCATCCTGCTCTGGTGGAAAGAGTTCATCCATAAGTCGACGTCTAACAGATCGACTCGGCTCGCCTATCTCGAGGTATGACCTCCTTTCTCCTACTTAGGGACCAGTATATGCTGCATCTAAAACCCGTCCTAAGGACTCCATCTGTAACAATCCAGAATTTTAAATTGTAATATTAAATATTTATTGAATTATATAAATATTTATTTGATGTGTTTATTGTTGAAATTGATGAAATAAATATTTTATTGATGTGATGGTTGTTGGTAAATATAAATATTTTATTTATGTGATGGATGTTAGTAAATATTTATGAATCTAAATTTATTAGATAATATTCTAAATTAAATTAATTTATAATTTAGAGAGTTGTAATATGACGTGAGGTGTTATATTGTTGATTAATAATTTAAAGTGGTATATTAATTTATTAAATAAAATTATAATGAGATTATAATGTTTAAGTGGAATATTTATTTAAATATAGTGTGTATAATTAATTTATTTGATTAATGTTGGATATGGAAATCCAAATAAATAATATGTGATTATAAATCATAAACTAAATTATTTATTAAAATAAATTAAAGGAGTTTAATTTAGTTTTTGCCAAACAAGGCTTAAAATATTAAGTCTTTAATATTTAAAGGATTTTGCCAAACAAAGCCTTATGACTTTTGGATTTTTAATTTTTGAATTTGTAAATAATATAAATAAAATAAATAAATAAATAAATAAAATATATTTATAATATATACATTTATTTTGTAACTGATATAACAATAAGTATGCATATTATTATTATTATCAGTTTGGTTTTTACGCATAACCTTAGTGCTAGGCCTTAGAAAAATTCTGAGAATTCAGAGAGAGCTTGACAGAGAACTTGCGAGATTGAGAGAAAATCTAAGCAGCTTTAGTGTTTAACAAAGAGGATTTCCAAGCTAATTTGAAGGTATTTCTTAACACCTTGATATTATATATATATATGGGTTTTTACATCATAAAATCTCATGTTCTGTGAATTCAAATTATTGATATATATAACTGGTAATTGTGAGTATATGTGTTTATGATGATTAGAGTTTGTGTTTAAGCAAGAATTGTATGCTAATTTCGTGCAAAAAGTAGAAAAGGTAATGACAGTATATGTTTTTTGATATATCTTGTAAAAGTACCAATTATGATGGTCAATTAGTATGATAAACTGTAAATTGAGGCTTGTTTATGCTAGTTCATTAAGAAACGAAGAAAACGTTGTTTGAACGAAGTGATTTGGTGAAGAATTGAAATCATAGTGATGAATTTTGTAAAAAAACTCAAAAATGGAGTTTTCATATCAAAAACATGTAATTTGAGAAATTAAAATAGCTTAAGTTGTTGTTAAATTGTTCTAATTGGTTGAATATATTGGCAAACATGTTTATAATAGTTCTATATCAATATTATGTGTTAATATTACTGTTTGGTGGGTGAAATTTGTGTTAGTTGGGCTAAAGTCAAGCTCTTTATTCATCTTTGTTTACCTTATATCGGTCTTGTAAGGCCAGCTACTTGTTAATCTTAATCTAAGCAGCAAGGCCATACAGCCATATGACTCTGTGGAGGTCCCAGAGCTTGTATATATGCGTGGTTACCATACCCTACATCTGAGACGATTAGTTATCTCGCTATCGCAAACTTTGAAATACCACTATAACTTGGTCTAAGGTTATACTAATGTGTCGAGTATGTAGTATGAAGGTTAAAACAGAACCGTGATGTGTAATTAATAAGTTCAAAGTTATAAAAATGGTTAGTAAGTTATGAACGCGTTATGTTTTCACATAGTGTACACAATGAATGGTAGATAAGTGTTGCGAAGTTAACACTTATGAATTTTTGATATTTGTATAATAGCTTAAGTCTTGTGCTAAAATAACAAGTCTAACTAGAAGAGAGTGTTACTTTGATACGTGATTGTTAATATATCTAATAGATTGTGGTTCTAAACCTATGTGTAGGTGAACGTGAGTTTAATATTATAGCTTACGCTCGAGGCAAGTTTTTAAACCTATCTTTTTACATTAAGCAAGTTCTCTAAGTCTACTTTTATAATAATTGTGCAAGTATCTAAACTCTCTTTGAGCAAGTTTTCTAACTCTACACTTTTATTGAGCGAGTTTGTTTATTATTGTGTAAGCTTACTTATCCTATTTTAATTATAATTTCGCAAGCTCTTGTATCTAGTTTGTTCATAATGATGCAAGTTTTCTAAACCTTATTTTGACGATGAGCAAGTTATTCTTGTCTTTAACTTGTTAATTAGCATGCAAGTTTATATAATCTGATATACTGATGTTGAATAGTTTTTATTGTTCAAATTACTATTTGTTATGCATGCTTAATATTCAATTCTAAATAACCTTGACTTAATATTGTTCAAGCAAGGTATGTTATAGTTATTCAATATTTATTCTCTTAGATTATTCCTAAAGCATAACTTTAATATACAATGTTAATTCACTTATGATTTATTACATAGAATAATGTGATTACCTTTTATTCAACTAATCCTTAGTTGATGTTCGTTGAATTCCAAATTACCTTGAAATGTATCCAAACCAAACTTACTTCGGTGCAGACTTGTAATCTAAATACCGAGATGAACAACCTTATTATTAGGGGTTTACGCTTAGCGTTGAAATGTTTGTGCACAATAGATTGTATGAAGGGCTGATCCCCCTAAGTATGTGGAGTCCTTATAGTCTTATGACTGTTAAAGTTTAAGTTGAAAGAGTACTTATAATTATGGACATGGTTCGTGGTCATTAGACCGTCAGTTGTATAATTCAGAATGTTAATAGAACATAATGTTTAGTTCTATTGAGCCTATTATTTGACAGTTAATGTAAAGTTTTATTCAATTTCATTTCAAGTAAGCCTTGTTTGCTCACTCTTGCTTATATAAATATTACAGCTAAAGTTGAGAAGGTTGACGTACCTAGCACCAATAAGGGAAAGAGAAAGATGAACAAGTACTGAATACTTGTAATCATTTTGATATTTTATTATTAGACTTTAGTTTGAATGATTGTAATGAAGTTTATTTATTTTCCGCATTTGAATGATTGTATGTAAAAGGTTATATAACCTGGGAGATTTTAATAATGTAATCCCTTTAGGGAAGGTTTATTATTCAATTTTATTATGACTAGGTAGTTAGATATGAATGTTTTGATTAAGTGAACACCAAATCATGTGATAATGAAGTATCGGGATTTGGGGGTGTCACAAGTTGGCAATAAGGATTAAGGTTCAATCTTGATCAGCTGACAAGGTTATACGTTAAAGAGATCGTTTCGAGATATGGAGTGCCAGTGTCAATTATGTCTGATAGAGATCCGCAATTCATGTCAAATTTTTGGAAGAGACTACAAGAGTGTATGGGAACACAGTTTCAAATGAGCATGACATACCATCCACAAACAGATGGCCAAAGCGAACGAACAATCCAAACGTTGGAAGATATGCTGAGAGCATGCATCATGGATTTCAAAGGGAGCTGGGAAGAACATTTACCATTGGTGGAATTTGCCTACAACAACAGTTACCACGCGAGCATCAGCATGCCGCCTTACAAGGCATTATACGGCAAAAAAGTATAGAACTCCACTGTGCTGGGATGAAGTTGGTGAACGCCAACTGTTAGGACAAGAACTGGTACAACAAACTACTGAGGTTGTCAAACTCATCAGGACAAGATTGGTAGCAGCCTAAGACAAACAGAAAAAGTATGTTGATCAACACAGACAAGATCGTGCATTCGACGTAGGAAATTATGTATTCCTAAAAGTTTTTCCTTGGAGGAGGAAAATTCATTTTGGTAAAAAGTGAAAGCTAAGCCCGAGATTTATTGGACCCTTCGAAGTGCTACGAAGAGTTGGAGAAGTGGCTTATGAGGTAGCTCTAGCTCTAGAGTTGGAAAACGTTCATAATGTTTTTCACGTTTCGGTGTTACGACCGTATAAACCCGATTACAAGCATGTGATTGAGTATGAACCATTGTAGTTTGATAATGATTTATCTTATGAATAGATACCTATTCAGATAGTCGACAGGAAAGAACAAGTGCTCAGAAATACAATGATACCTTCTGTGAAGGTGATATGGAGAAACCACAATGTCGAAAAGGCAACGTTGGAACTCAAAGCTAAAATGATGAAAAATTACCGTGAGTTATTTGTTTAATCTGTGTCTTCGATTCTGGGGACATAATATTTGTAAGAAGGGAAGAATGTGACGGTGACACCCCCAAATCCTGGTACTTCATTTCCTCAAGATTTGGTGTTCACTTAATGAAAACATTTATTTTTAATTACCCAATTATAATAAAATTGAATGATAAAAACCTGCCCATACGGGATTAAACTTAAATAAAAATCTCCCAGGTTATCTAACCTTTAATTACAAACATTCAAATGCGGAAAATTAAATAAACTTCATTACAATCTTTAAATCAAAGTCTAATAATAAAACTATCAAATCTATTACAAGTCTTCATCACTTGTACATTTTTCCCTTCCCTTTGCTAGTAGTAGGTTCATTGACCTTCTCAACCTTAGTTGCAATAAGTATTTAATATGCAAGAGTGAGAAAACAAGGCTCACTTGAACTAAGAATGAATAGCTTTACAACATTACAACATTTACCAGAAATAGGCTCAATAGAACTGAATGATAGGTTCTATTAACATTTTTAAACATACTACTAAGGGTCTAATGACCACGAATCATGTACACAGTTATAAGTAATATTTCAACTTTAACTTTAGCAGTCATAAGACTATAAGGACTCCACGCATTGCTTAGGGATCAACCCTTAAATACAATGTATTGTGCACAACCATTTTAACGCTAAGCGTAAACCTCTAATAAAAGAGTTGTTCATCTCAGTATTTAGAATACAAGTCCGCACCAAAGTAAGTTTGGTTTGGATACATTTCAGGGTAATTTAGAATTTAACGATAATTAACTAATGTTTAGTTGATTACAAAAGAAATAACTGTATGCTATGGAATAATCATAACGGAATTGATATTTATAAATTAGTACCATGCTTTAGGAATAATCTAATAGCATAAACATTGAATAATCATAACATAAATTGGCTTGAACAATATTAAATCAGGGTTATTGAAAATTGAATACTAAGAATGCATAGTGAATAGTAATTTGAACTATAAGTTGTTCAATACTAGAATATTGAAATAAAGCGACTCACATGCTAAATAATAAGTTGCATATTAGAGAAACTTGCTCAATATTAAACTATAAGATTTGGGATATTTGTATCGTTATGAGAAACTAGATACAATAACTTTCTCAATAATAGGCAATCTAGCTCTACGAAAGTGTAGAGGTAGTAACTTACAACAATTGAAGTTGAATTTGAAAAAAATAACGTACTTAATGAAATTAAACTCGCACAATGAAATTTTGAGTTAGAGAACTTGCCTTTAGCACAAGCTAACCCTTACCACTTGAATCAATACCCTATATATATATATGTCATCATAACATAATTAGTCATTACCAACATTTTATATATATATATATATATATATAAACAAGTATATACATCATGTAGGTTTAAATTATAAATTTCACATAATCAAATTATGTTAATACTAATACTAGTTAACCCTTGATAACATGCTCATTCATAGTTTAGTACTACTGAAAACATAATTAATCAATCCACATAATATTTATTTTCAAACTTTGTATACTTAAACAAACTCGTGAACATTACGTAACTTTCAGTTGCTTATTCTTATTTCATAGTTTACACTGTGGTGGTTGAGCTGACTGCGGCGGTATAGTCACATGAATGATTGGCGCGCGATGATATCGCCAATCTTTGGGCCTTGAGATTTATATCTTTGGGCATGGCCAGGAGTCGAACTTCGGCGACCAAGCTCGGCAACAGTATGAACAAAAATCCAAATTGGCCTACAAGCTCCAATCTAATAGACTAATTAACATGTAATTCATATAGAGACTTCATGTAAACATATTGTGAAGACTTCTAACATGATTCTACCCATAAAATAACATAAACATCAAATTTACAACACCCAATTTTAATATTTTTTGGCAAAACTCCATTTTGATGTTTTTAATGAAAATCAACATTGTGATTTTGTTTTTCAACCAAAACAATAAATTCAAAATATCATGGTTATGATTATATATACTCTATCAAATTCAATAGTCAATTTATATATATTAACAATTAATCAAACCTTAATTTCATTTTAAACTAAGTCATACTCATATATTTTTCATATGAACACTTTCAGTAATATATTTTTCTTCACAAATTGTATACATACATCAATTTATTGACTATGCTCATATATAAACTAATGAAAATAGTTTATGACACTAATTTATCATATAAAGTCATATATAACTAACAATTTATCCTTCATGAAGATTTTTACAAGGAACTTTTAGAAGAGGAAAACTAAACTATAACAATAAAAGATTGAGGGCCTACCTTTGATTAAGAAGATGATAGTTATTCTCAAACTTCTTCTCTCCAATTCCTTTCTCAAAAACCTATTAGAATCACTCACTTTTCAATCTATAGTTTTCTTCTTCTCTCCCTTTTTCTTCTTTTGAGTTTTCTTTCTTCCTAACTCTAACATACGTAGAATAATATAACGTATATAGTAATAATATATATTAAATATATAATATAACTCTAGCTATATATTATATCAGTTATGTAAGTTTTGAAAATCAAAAGCCATAAGGCTTGTTTGGTTAAGCTAATAAAATAACCCATTAACCCTTACACCGTGTTTGGTAAACTGAATTAAAACAAATGGATTAATCCTTATACCTTGTTTGATAAAACATCATTAGATTAAAGACTTAATATGCAATAAGACATGTTTGGCAAAACTAAATTAAACTCTTTTAATTTATTTTAATAATTCCCTTATAGCAAGGTTATTTGTCATACTTCTTATTAAATTAAATAATCAATTTAATCAATTAAAATATTAATCTATTAAATTACTTTAACACATAATTCAATATCATATAAATTATAATTTTATTCAACCAACTAACACTTTATTTTAATCACAAATTCCAATTAAAATACTATAATTCATTTAATCATTATAAGCTCTCTAGCTTACTTATTAAATTAAATTAGTATATAATCTCATAGAAATTAATTTTCTTAGCTCCTTAATTATTTATTCAATAAATAATTAACTAAACCACATTAATTCAAATTGCCATTAAATACTTATATAATTCAATAAATATTTAATATTGCAAATAAATATTTAATATTTAATATTTAATTATTTATTCAACAAATAATTAACTAAACCACATCAACTCAAATTGAACCATTATTTATTCAACAATAAACATATCCATTAAATACTTATATAAATCAATAAATATTTAATAGTACACTTCAAAATTCTGGAATGTTACATCATTCCCTCCTTACAAGGATTCTGTCCTCAGAATCACAACTCAAACAAATCATTCGTTACATTCTTCCCTACTCACAAAGATTCTGTCCCCAGAATCGAAGACATAGATTAAATAAATAACTCAGGGTACTCTTTCAACATTTTCTCTTCAAGTTCCCTCGTAGCTTCTTCAGCGTTGTGGTTCCTCCATATCACCTTCACAGAAGGTACCACTTTATTCCTGAGCACTTCTTCTTTCCTTTCGACTATCTAGATAGGAACCTCTTCATAAGAAAAATCTTTCTCGAACTGCAACGGGTCGTACTCGATCACGTGTTTGTAGTCGGGTTTATATGGTCGTAACACAAAAATGTGAAAAATATTATGAATGTTTTCCAACTCTGGAGGTAGAGCTACCTCGTAAGTCACTTCTCCCACTCTTCGTAGCACTTCAAAGGGTCTAATAAACCTCGGGCTTAGCTTTCCCTTTTTACCGAAACGAATTTTCCCCTTCAAGGGAGAAACTTTTAGGAATACAAAAGTTCGTACGTCGAATGCACGATCTTGTCATGTTGATCGAGATACTTTTTCTCATGCTGTCTTGAGCTGCTACTAATCTTGTCCTGATGAGTTTGACAACGTCAGCCGTTTGTTGCACCAGTTCTGGTCCTAACAGTTGGCGTTCACCGACTTCATCCCAACACAGTGGAGTTCTGTACTTTCTGCCGTACAATGCCTCGTAAGGTGGCATGCCGATGCTCACGTGGTAACTGTTGTTGAAAGCAAATTCCACCAACGGTAAATGTTCTTCCCAGCTTCCTTTAAAGTCCATGACACATGCTCTTAGCATATCTTCCAATGTCTGAATTGTTCGTTCGCTTTGGCCATCTGTTTGTGGATGATAAGACGTACTCATTCGCAACTATGTCCCCATGAATTCTTGTAGTCTCTTCTAGAAATTTGACGTGAATCGCGGATCTCTATCGGATACAATTGATACCGGCACTCCGTGCCTTGAAACAATTTCTTTAATGTACAATCTTGCCAACTGATCAAGATTGAATGTAATCTTTATTGGTAGAAAGTGAGCTGATTTCGTCAGTCTGTCCACTATCAGCCAAATCACATCGCATCCTCTCTGAGTAGTTGGAAGACCCGCCACAAAATCCATCGTGATGTGTTCCCACTTCCATTCCGATATTTCCAATGGTTGAAGTAATCCGCTAGGTCTTTGATGTTCGGCTTTTACTCTTTGACATGTCAAGCATTTTGCTACGCATTCTGCAACGTCCCTTTTAATATTCGGCCACCAAAAATGTCGGCCCAAATCTTGATACATTTTCATGCTTCCTGGATGAATTGAATATCTTGAACTATGAGCTTCGGTCAAAATTTCTTCTTTCAACTTTGGTGTTGCTGGAACCCAGATTCTTCCTTCAAACCGTAGTAGTCCTTCGGTATTGATTTTGTATTTTACATCACTACCCTCAATCAGATTCTCTTTGATTTTCCCAAACTCTTTATCTTGTAGTTGAGCATCCTTCACTTTGTCCACTAAAGTTGGACCAGCTTCTATCTAGAATAGTTGTTCGTCAGATTCTTTTGGAAATTTGATTTCCAACTCAAGTTTTGTCATTGCTGAAATGAGCTCTTCTTGAAATGTTATCAGCATAAACTTTTCCCAACCTTTTATGCTTAACGCATCCGTAACCACATTCGCTTTGCCCGGGTGATAAAAGATCTCACAATCATAATCTTTTATCAATTCCATCCACCTTCTTTGACTTATGTTCAAATCTTTCTGAGTGAAAATATACTTCAGACTTTTGTGGTCTATGTAGATTTCACATCTCTCTCCATAAAGATAGTGCCTCCATATCTTTAGAGCAAATACCACTGCAGCCAATTCCAAATCATGAGTCAGATACCCTTTCTCATAATCCTTCAGTTGTCTTGATGCATACTTGAATAACTTTGCCGCTTACGCATAAGAACACAACCCAACCCTTTGTGTGAGGCATCACTATACACCACAAAATTTCAGATTATCTCGGTAATGTCAACACAAAAGCCACACTTAGCTTCTTCTTCAAATCTTGGAAACTCTCTTCATATTTCTCCGTCCAAATGAATTTCTGACTTTCCTTGTCAAATTTGTTAGCGGAGTGGCTATCTTAGAAAAATCTTGAATAAATCTTCTATAATAACCGGTCAGTCCCAAGAAACTCCTCACTTCTGATGGTGTTCTTGGTTATTCCCAATTGATTACAGCTTCCACTTTTGATGGATCCATTGAAATCCCATCCTTGTCAATAACCTGACCCAAAAAATTATACACGATCGAGCCAAAATTCGCACAAAGAGAATTTTGTGTACAACTTTTCCTTCCTTAGTGTTTCCAATGTCAAACATAAATGTTCCACGTACTCTTCTTGAGTTTTGGAATACACCAGAATGTCATCAATAAATACCACTACAAACTTGTCTAAAAATGGTTTAAACACCCTGTTCATCAAATCCATGAACGCAGCAGAGGCATTGGTCAAACCAAAAGACATCACCAGAAACTCGTAATGTCCGTATCGAGTTCTGAATGTCGTTCATGGTATATCCTCCTCTCTCACTTTCAATTGGTGATACCCACTTCTCAAATAAATTTTTGAGAAATATTTAGCACCCTTCAACTGATTGAACAAATCATCTATTCTAGGTAACGGATGCCTATTCTTAATAATGACATTGTTTAATTCCCTATAATCAATGCAAAGATGCATTGACCCGTCCTTCTTCTTCATGAATAAAACTGGCGCTCCCCACGGCAATACGCTTGGTTGAATATATTTCTTGTTCAGCAGCTCTTGTAACTGTACCATCAGTTCCTTCATTTCTATCGGAGCCATTCTGTACGGGGCCTTCGATATTGGTGTTATTCCCGGTGCCAAGTCGATCACGAACTCTATTTCTCTGTCAGGCAGAAGTCCTGGCAAATCCTCTAGAAACACGTCTTCAAATTCCCTCACCACTGGTGTCTCTTCTAGTTTCACACCCTTCTTCTGAGTATCGACTATGTAAGCTAAATAGCCCACACAGCCTTGACTCAACAATTTCTTGGCCTGCATAGTCGTCACACATTTCATTTGTCTAGGCGACTTGCTACCATAAAATACTACCTTTGACGGAGTTATAAGGTTTACACACTTCTTGTGATAATAAATTACTGCTCCATATTTGAACAGCCAATCCATTCCCAAAATTACATCAAATTCCCCGAGTCTAATCAGAATCAAATCTACTAACAAGATATTCTCCTAAATGTTCACCCTATAGTTCTTGTATAAGAATCTTATAGGGATTACTTCCTTATTCGCAATTTCTATGTTCAAAGGAAAATTCAGTTCTTCTCTAGGCAATTCTAACCTCTTAGCAAATTCATCAGATATAAACGAACAAGTAGCACCCGAATCGAATAATATATAAGCATTTATATCATTGATTGGGATAATACCTGACACTACATCTTTTAATTGCACAACATCCTGCACAGTCATGTTGAAGGTTCTGGCTGTGGGTTTGTTTAATGCTGCAGGTCCTGGAATGGCCTATGTACCTCCATTGCTTCTGGTTGCCACTCCCTCCTTCTTCCTAGGGCACTCACGAACAAAGTGATCCTTAGATCCACACATGAAGCATACATTCTTCTTTGGTTGAGTGCAATTTGGGGCGATGTGACCCTCCTGGCCATAATTGAAGCATACTCTCTTCCCCATCAAACACGCACCCTTATGAAATTTCCCACATATCGCACATGCTTCAAACTTTTTATTCTGCTGGTTACCTTGCTGGTTTCCAGCACCCATGTTCCTATTCCACTTCCTCTTTAAACTGTTGTTGTTGTTGTTGTTGTTGTTTCCACCGCTACCACCTCCATTCTTAATCTCATTCTCATTCTTCTTCTTCTTTTATTCCTGATTGAACTTTGTCACTGCCTCTCCTCCACCTTCAGTGAGTACTGCTTTCTCCATCACAGCTGCAAATGTCTTCAATTAGAATAGGGAAACCCTACTGTACAGCCAGGGCTTCAGTCCCTATTCAAACCTTTTTGCCTTGCGTTCATCTGTGCTGACCTGATATGGCGCAAACCTTGCTAATTCGTTGAATTTCACGACATACTCAGATATCGTCATCGTTCCTTGTTTTATTTCCAGAAACTGCACTTCTAGCTGACTCTTCGAACTCTCCGGGAAATAAGTCTCGAAGAACAACTCCTTGAACCTATCCCAGGTCATCACTCCTGGCCCTTCATGAGTTTTATTGGCCTACCACCAATAACTAGCTTCTTCTTTCAACATGAATGTTGCGAAAGCAGTCTTCTGATCATCCCCTACCCTACCGACATCGAATACTTTTTCTATCTCCATAATCCAGGTTTATGCTTCGACTGGATTAATGAACCCACGGAATTTAGGTGGTCCAACTGCCTTAAAATCCTTAAACGTTGTACCATGATTTTGTGGTTGATTCTACAACGCTCTTGTCAGTAGCGTTACTAGTTGTTGAACGGGATTACCATCAACATTGTCGTTAATGTTGGTTCCTTCAGTGGTTCTCTGTCGTGTTCGTTGATGTCTGTGAGGCATTTTTTGTTAAAATACATTTATTAGATTATTATTCAACTCTTTTAAGTAATTTCTACTTAACTTGTCTCCAAAAAGAAATAACCACATAACACATAACACTTTAAATAAAGTAACAACTTTTATTTATTCATAACCTTTTTGAAAACATAAAACAATAGCATCACTGCTACCTACATTACTTTCCTGAACTACAAAAGTTTCAAGGCAACATCATAGTCATATCCCATAGGTTGCATAACAATTGGGATTTAAAATTTATTTAACATTTCACTCATCGTACAACAGCTACGATGTTCTATTAAGATACTTCTTAGCCATATCACGTTCTTCCTCCATGACTCAAAACATTGTTCTGCGATCTATTACATATGATGGCAGTGTCTTGAACTAAATCGGATATCCCATGACCCGATCTTGAGCTCGATTAATTGCGGTGTCAAATACTTTATCCATCTCTTCCATCTTCATCCTCTTCGCCTGTGAGTTCCTTACTGCTCTTCCAGTTCGTTGATAAGCTTCCTCGTATGCATCTTCAGCTCTTGCCCTCTTGGTAGCTTCTTCCTTTAGCTTGTTCTTCAGTTCAGCAACCACCTCGATCAATTGTTCTTTTTCTCCTTCAGTCTGTACTAGTTTCTCCTCAGCGTTTATCAGCCGTTCATCATGATCCTGGATCTCGCCGTCCTTTTGTGTCATTGCAGTCTGTTGTTCAGCTACTATCTCCTGCAACTCCTCAACTGTATCCTGAAGTTCCACGTTACGGTCGTAGACTTCATCGTACATATGAGCAGCCATCGAGTTAGTGGAGTCTCTCCTCCTCCTCGTCCTCGTCATCCTCATCCTCCTGTGGTAACTCAATGGGATCCTCCTTATCTATTTCTACATCATCATCCTCATCTTCAACTACTGTGACCAACATGGCTGACTCCCATGGCAGTAGTTGTTCCCAAACTACCTGAATGTCGCGAGGCTCCTCCTCTATAGGCATTTGAGGTCCCTCCTCCCTAGCCTAACTAGATTCTCCAACATTAGTCATCCTGACAACAAAGTTATAAAGTTTTAATTATTAATCATTTCTACTCGACACTCACGAGTACATAAACTATAAACACATAAGCACATAAGTGTTTTATTACTTCTTCCTTAAAACTCGATAAAAGTTATCTCCACTATCTTTTCAAAGGTTACTTCCTAAGGCTTTTTTTCCCCCACCTAAGGTTCATAACCTAAAGCTTTGATACCAACTCATGTGACACCCCAAATCTCGGTACTTCATTTCCTCAAGATTTGGTGTTCACTTAATCAAAACATTCATTTCTAACTACCCAATTATAATAAAATTGAATGATAAAAACACGCTTGTACAAGATTAAACTTAAATAAAATCTCCCAAGTTATCTAACCTTTAATTACAAACATTCAAATGCGAAAAATTAAATAAACTTCATTACAATCTTTAAATCAAAGTCTAATAATAAAACTATCAAATCTATTACAAGTCTTCATCACTTGTACATTATTCCCTTCCTTTGCTAGTAGTAGGTTCATTGACCTTCTCAACCTTAGTTTATGATAAGTATTTAATATGCAAGACTGAGCAAACAAGGCTCACTTGAACTAAGAATGAATAACTTTACAACATTACAACATTTGCCAGAAATAGGCTCAATAGAACTGAATGATAGGTTCTATTAACATTTTTAAACATACTACTGAGGGTCTAATGACCACGAATCATGTACACAGTTATAAGTAATCTTTCAACTTTAACTTTAATAGTCATAAGACTATAAGGACTCCACGTACTTAGGGGGATCAACCCTTCGTACAATGTATTGTGCACAACCATTTTAACACTAAGCGTAAACCTCTAATAAAAGAGTTGTTCATCTCAGTATTTAAAATACAAGTCCGCACCAAAGTAAGTTTGGTTTGGACACATTTTTGGGTAATTTAGAATTCAACGGTAATCAACTAAGGATTAGTTGATTACAAAAGAAATAATTGTATGCTATGGAATAATCATAACTGAATTGATATTTATAAATTAGTACCATGCTTTAGGAATAATCTAATAGCATAAACATTGAATAATCATAACATAAATTGGCTTAGAACAATATTAAATCAATGTTATTGAAAATTGAATACTAAGAATGCATAGTGAATAATAATTTGAACTATAAGTTGTTCAATATTAGAATATTGAAATAAAGCGACTCACATGCTAAATAATAAGTTGCATATTAGAGAAACTTGTTCAAAATTAAACTATAAGATTTGGGATATTTGTATCGTTATGAGAAACTAGATACAATAACTTACTCAATAATAGGCAATCTAGCTCTACAAAAGTATAGAGGTAGTAACTTACAACAATTGAAGTTGAATTTGAAAACAATAACATACTTAATGAAATTAAACTCGCACAATGAAATTTTGAGCTAGAGAACTTGTCTTTAGCACAAGCATCAAATTCATACAAAGACTTCATGTAAACATATTGTGAAGACTTCTAACATGATTCTACCCATAAAATAACATAAACATCAAATTTACAACACCCAATTTCAATGTTTTTGGCAAAAACTCCATTTTTGATGTTTTCAATGAAAATCAACACTGTGATTTTGTTTTTCAACCAAAACAGTAAATTCAAAATATCATGGTTATGATTATATATACTCTATCAAATTCAATAGTCAATTTATATATATTAACAATTAATCAAACCTTAATTTCATTTTAAACTAAGCCATACTCATATATTTTTCATATGAACACTCTGTAATATATTTTTCTTCACAAACATACATCAATTTATTGACTATGCTCCTATATAAACTAATGAAAATAGTTTCGTAACACTAATTTATCATATAAAGTCATATATAACCAACAATTTATCCTTCATGAAGATTTTTACAAGGAACTTTTAGAAGAGGAAAACTAAACTATAACAATAAAAGATTGAGTGCCTACCTTTGATTAAGAAGATAATAGTTATTCTCAAGCTTCTTCTCTCCGATTCCTTTCTCAAAAATCTGTTAGAATCACTCACTTTTCTCTCTATAGTTTTCTTCTTCTCTCCCTTTTTCTTCTTCTGAGTTTTCTTTCTTCCTAACTCTAACATATGTAGAATAATATAACGTATATAGTAATAATATATATTAAATATATAATATAACTCTAGCTATAAATTATATCAGTTATGTAAGTTTTGAAAATCAAAAGCTATAAGGCTTGTTTGGTTAAGCTAATAAAATAACCCATTAACCCTTACACCTTGTTTGGTAAACTGGATTAAAACAAATGGATTAATCCTTATACCTTGTTTGATAAAACATCATTAGATTAAAGACTTAATATGCAATAAGACATGTTTGGCAAAACTAAATTAAACTCTTTTAATTTATTTTAATAATTCCCTTATAGCAAGGTTATTTGTCACACTTCTTATTAAATTAAATAATCAATTTAATCAATTAAAATATTAATCTATTAAATTACTTTAACACATAATTCAATATCACATAAATTATAATTTTATTCAACCAACTAACACTTTATTTTAATCACAAATTCCAATTAAAATACTATAATTCATTTAATCATTATAAGCTCTCTAAGCTTACTTATTAAATTAAATTAGTATATAATCTCATAGCAATTAATTTTCTTAGCTCCTTAATTATTTATTCAACAAAAAATTAACTAAACCTCATCAACTCAAATTGCCATTAAATACTTATATAATTCAACAAATATTTATTATTGCAAATAAATATTTAATATTTAATTATTTATTCAACAAATAATTAACTAAACCACATCAACTCAAATTGAATAATTATTTATTCAATAATAAATATATCCATTAAATACTTATATAAATCAATAAATATTTAATATTGCACTTTAAAATTCTGGAATGTTACAGTGACGATTTGATTGTTTGGGTTGTGATTCTGGGGACAAAATTCTTGTAAGGAGGGAATGATGTAACAATCCAGAATTTCAAATTGTAATATTAAATATTTATTAAATTATATAAATATTTATTTGATGTGTTTATTGTTGAAATTGATGAAATAAATATTTTATTTATGTGATGGTTGTTAGTAAATATAAATATTTTATTGATGTGATGGTTGTTAGTAAATATTTATGAATCTAAATTTATTAGATAATATTCTAAATTAAATTAATTTATAATTTAGAGAGTTGTTATATATGACATGAGGTGTTATATTGTTGATTAATAATTTAAAGTGGTATGTTCAATTATTAAATAAAATTATAATGAGATTATAATGTTTAAGTGGAATATTTATTTAAATATAGTGTGTATAATTAATTTATTTGATTAATGTTGGATATGAAAATCCAAATAAATAATATGTGATTATAAATCATAAACTAAATTGTTTATTAAAATAAATTAAAGGAGTTTAATTTAGTTTTGCCAAACAAGGCTTACAATGTTAAGTCTTTAATATTTAAAGGGTTTTGCCAAACAAAGCCTTGTGACTTTTGGATTTTTAATTTTTGAAGTTGTAAATAATATAAATAAAATAAATAAAATAATAAATATAATATATTTATAATATATACGTTTATTTTGTAACTGATACAACAATAAGTATGCGTATTATTATTAGTATCAGTTTGGTTTTTACGCATAACCTTAGTGCTAGGCCTTAGAAAAATTCTGAGAATTCAGAGAGAGCTTGACAGAGAACTTGAGAGATTGAGAGAAAATCTATGCAGCTTCAGTGTTTAACAAAGTGGTTTTCCAAGCTATTTTGAAGGTATTTCTTAACACCTTGATATTATATATATATGTGTGTGTGTGTGTGTGTGTGTGTGTGCATATATGGGTTTTTACGACATAAAATCTCATGTTCCAGTGAATTCAAATTGTTGATATATATAACAGGTAATTGTGAGTATATGTGTTTATGATGATTAGAGTTTGTGTTTAAGCAAGAATTGTATGCTAATTTTGTGTAAAAAGTTGAAAAGGTAATGACAGTATATGTTTTCTCATATGTCTTGCAAAAGTACCAATTATGATGGTCAATTAGTATGATAAACTGTAAATTGAGGCTTGTTTATGCTAGTTCATTAAGAAATGAAGAAAACGTAGTTTGAACGAAGTGATTTGGTGATGAATTGAAATCACAGTGATGAATTTTGTAAAGGAACTCAAAAATGGAGTTTTCATATAAAAAAATAGAATTTGAGAAATTAAACTAGCTTAAGTTGTTGTTAAATTGTTCTAATTAGTTGAATATATTGGCAAACATGTTTGTAATAGTTCTATATCAATATTATGTTTTAATATTACTGTTTGGTGGGTGAAATGAAAGTAGTATGCACACAAGCCAATCATGTTTGATGATAAAGCATATACTTTGTAACAATCTTATTCATTTATTAATAAAAAGTATTAATTTATTAAAGGCTTTTAATTATCTACATGATGCTGTTTTATGATATGTGATAAACCCATCGTTTTAAGCAATGCTTTTAGAATAATGATGATGATCATTCTAATGAGATCTAAATTCTTAGAAAGCTTAAAACTAAAATAGTTCCCAATCATTGGATTACTAAATTGGGGATTAGTGAATCCGGATAGATTGGTACATACGTTGCTTGCTCATTGGATGAGGATGATTGATCTCATGATCATTTGTGTGGAGACACTAAAGCAAGTATGTTGGTGCTTATTAGAGAATAAGTTCAATTTGAACGTTGGCTCGCTAAGGAATACCTAATGGAGTTTTACTTGCATCGATAGAATTCCTATAGTGATAGTAGTACAAGTAATCCTTGGACTTGAGATCATCATAGTATCTTGTGTATGATGAATTATACTTTGACTTATTCCTTAAGACCCTTAGGGTATATCAAAGGGTATGCTTGGGTATAATAAGTTGTACATGGAGATAATGTATGATCGATAAAGAATCTACCACTTCTATTAAAAGAAGAGATGTCCTATGTGATTCGATAAATGACAACCTGTAGTCCTTGGCGAAGCGTAATGAAATTAGAAAGGAGTTTCTAATTTGCATTATTTGGAGTTGTGCATTTAAGAATCGAAATACATATAATTAAATAAAATAAGACTTGACTGTAATTCCATGTCTTATATTTAATTGGGACATTGTATGGTGGAAGGATTGAATTGTATGGTAATTATTTACTCAAAGGTTCTTTTATGATTAATGTTGAAATCTATATTATCTGGAAAGTCGTTGATCGCTAGGGAGGCTTATCCCTATTGTAGAATAAATATTATTTATTTAAATAAATTAATTGTTTAATTTATTTATTTAAATAAGATTAGAATTGTTCTAATTAATTTATTCACAACCAGTTAAATATGGAGAACCTAAAGGGTCACACCATAAAAGGAAGAATAGTTATTTAAGAAGTTAATGGCATAATCGTAATAATATGTTATGTATATTTAATTTAATCTATGGTGATAGAATAAATTAAATAGCTTAATATTATTATTTAATATTTTAGAAATATTAAATATAAATTAATAAGAGGAGTCTTATTAATATTATTACAATTACTATTATTATTTTAATTTCTAAAAGAGTTTAGAAATTAATTTAATATAAGTACTCTCATTTATTCCTAATTGGATTAGGAAGAAAAATTAGTTAAAAGAGTTTAATTAATTATCCCTAATAAGATTAGGGAGCTTAATTAATTAAAAGAATTTAATTAATTAAATAAATCCCAATTCCTTAATTGTTAAGATGGGTTGCCCACATCTATAAATAAGAGGAGTCTTATTATGGGTGTGGGGGTGGTTGACTTTTACAACTACGCAATAATTCCAATTTGTTGGAGAGTACGCCCTTTCTATAGAGATAGAAAACTAGGGTTAGCCATAACACCAATCTTCTTGAATCTTTATTTTTTTCCTTGATGGATCACCTCTAGAGGCCAAACATATGGGTGACTAACGTTGATCAAAGGAAGGAACAAAACCCCGGTGGATTCAAGTTGAACGCGAAAGGATTTGGAGGTGAACTTGTACCTGAGGAAGCTCGATATTCAAGGGTATGATTTTATTCTTTATCTTTTCGTTTAATTCATAATTATGCATAAAGGGTGATCCGGGTATATGGTTTGTAAATTTTTAAACTCTGATTTTACACGTTTCTACACTTTTTATGCAATTTGATTGCGTTCTTGAATATTACAAACCTAACATGAAATTCGTGTTAGTTGGGCTAAAGTCGACTCTCGTTTGCTCATCTTTGTTTACATACGGCAAGTACATGCAAGGTTAAGCAAGGCTTAAATCGGCAACAAGTCAACAACGTGTTGACAAAACATTGCATGATCGAGTTTATGTATGGCCGCGAGTAGCTACACCATCTGAGACGATTAGTTCTTCTTCTACTATTGTAGACTTTGAAATACCACTATAACTTGGCCTAAGGTTATACTAATGTGTCGAGTATGTAGTAAGAAGGTTAAAACAGAACCTTGATGTGTAATTGATAAGTTCAAAGTTGTAAAAATGGTTAGTAAGTTATGAACGCGTTATGTTTTGACATAGTGTACACAATGAATGGTAGATAAGTGTTACGAAGTTAACACTTATGAATTTTTGATATCTGTATAGTAGCATAAAACTTGTGCTAAAATAACAAGTCTAACTAGAAGAGAGTGTTACTTTTGATACGTGAATGTTAGTATATCTAATAGATTGTGGTTCTAAACCTATGTGTAGGTGAACATGAGTTTAATATTATAGCTTACGCTCGAGGTAAGTTTCTAAACCTATCTTTTTACATTGAGCAAGTTCTATAACTCTACTTTTATAATAATTGTGCAAGTATCTAAACTCTCTTTGAGAAAGTTTTCTAACTCTACACTTTTGTTGAGCTAGTTTGTTTATTATTGTGCAAGCTTACTTATCCTATTTTAATTATAATTTCGTAAGCTCTTGTATCTAGTTTGTTCATGATGATGCAAGTTTTCTAAACCTTATTTTAATGATGAGCAAGTTATTTTTATCTTTAACTTTTTAATTAGCATGCAAGTTTATATAATCTGATATACTGACGTTGAATAGTGTTATATCCCAGTAGGCACAATATAGATCTAGAAGGGGGGGGGGTTTAATAGATCCCTTTTGATTCCAAATACTTTTCTGGTTTATTTTGTATTGCTCATGAATTAGCATATGACAAACATAAGAATCTTTTCAAGCACAACAAAATAAGTAAAAGATCCCCTTCATTGATATATTCATAATCAGACATACATTGTTCGTAGAGTTAATTCAGTAGTAAGTAGTTAAAACATACATAGAAGTTATAACAGTTAATGTACATAATGTAAATGACATAAAGTAAAAGACACAAGGGGTTTTAAGTGGTTCATAGACTCAAGCTCCTAATCCACTCTTCTGCTTTCAAATAGCAGGATTTCTACTAAGGAAGGGCAGCACCCTGAATCGCTAAGATTCCTTCAAGGCTAGCAACCTTGGAATATCAGTTCACTATGAACTCTTCAAGGCCAGCAACCTTAGAACTTCTCTAGTTCCCTAGGAACTCTTCAAGCCCAGCAGGCTTTGAACTTCATTTAGTCCCTCCCACAATGACCCTCAGGTCCCCGGCTTCTTCTTTGTTGTTATTGGTCTTTGAAATTGCTAAGATGTCTTTAAGCTTGATGAATCTTTTGTACTTAGCAGCTTGGTGTGGTCCTCTTTGCATTCTACTTTGAGACTGAACCACATCATCTTTTGTGCAGCTGATCTTCTTCTGTCTTGCTCATCTTCATGTAGTGTCAGCTGTGCACCATCACCATTTCCTGAACCCTTCTTAATGTGTTGGCAGACATGGTTCTGCACTTGTTCTGCTTCAGCTTTGGGTTCATGGTGAATCGTAGAGTGGCTCTTATGATCTTCATTATGTTGTGCCACTCTTCTGAATGCTATTTTCTTGTTCTTCTCGGCTCTTAGCTTAGATGCCAATTCAAGTGGCATTCTCATCTTTATTGAGTGAATCTTTGATCTGTTTAAGTCCTTCTTCAAGGCTACTTCACTTCCACCTTCGTAATCTCACTGTCACTGAGACTTGTTCTATTTAAGTTCAGGTGGAACTCGTAGAGTTAACATTAGCATTCTACCAACTCAACGATTCTGCAACATAGCAATCATCAGCAACACTTGATCTTTGAAGCTCTGTTGATTTATACCTCTTCCCAATCTTCCCGTTGGAAAGTAGCCGTTGAAAGCTTTTAGATTTGCTTCGCAGATCTCGAGTTATTTGGTGTAGACTGCAGATGTGACATGTCATGATTTTTTAACACTGCAGTCTACTGTTTCACCTACCCTATAAGAGATGCCACTTTAATGCCTCGGGCAGGTCGAATACTTAATTTCACCCTTTTGATTTCTCGATCAGAGGTTGTTCTTTTGCATCGATGCTCTCAATAAGCTCTTGTCCAAATATCAGTCTTCAAATTGAACCGTTGCCAGTGCTTTAATCTTCAGCTGCTCGAACTCTACGATTCTGATGTATGTCTTCTTGGACCTGATCGTAGTGTCTTATTGTGTAGCAGCCCCGAATCCGGGTCTGAAATCACCGCAGATTCGGTACACTATTTCTATAACTGTTGTGGAAGATATAAACATAGATTGTTTATACAGTACACTTTACACACTATTCCCAAAATTGAATAACCTTAACTTATACACAAATCATAAACTATCTAACACATAACAATACTAATCAAAACTACTTTTACAAATTAGTTGCATATTCTATCCCAAGCTGAACTTGGCATTATCCTTTTCCATGTCGAACGCATTACGCCTTATATCTCTATGATGTTTATCATGATATAGCAAGGGTGAGCATGAAAGTTGCCCAGCAAGTTTTAAAACAATTTAAAGATATATCATGATTGAAAGAGTTTGAATAATAAGCTGGCTATCCTTCACAATGTATTTGTGAATTAGCATGAACAAAAATTTGACTGAACAAGTATTGAACAGGAACAATAATATATCTGGACCAACTGGTAATGAAGGTGATCAACCTTTCATACCTGACTTATACATGCAAGATGTACATAGTACAATTCAACATGGCAATCAGAGATGATTAACCATAAGTATATCCGAATGAACAACTCTTAGTAGAGTTAAGTAAAAGGAAATTTGCCGAAACCGTTGATTACCGTAACACAATATAATAAGCTACGTCTGGGACCTAATATTAATAATATAAATCTCCAATATTAGAATAATATCATCACAGTATAATACTATTATATATATATAGAATAACCTAAACGATATAGCATATAATCCTATCGATCTATTATACACATAAGGCATAGCATCAAGTCAAACAATTGCGGCCTTTCTAGTTGAAACCAAACCTGATAATTCTATCATCCCCACTACTAGTCGGATAATTCACAAGTTTAAGTTCAATTAAACTCACATTAAACACTAAACAATTATCACAAATAATTTTCTTATCGACCAAGATAATTTTCATAGACTTGTAATAATTTTCGGATAATTAATATCATTTATCAACATTTTTTTCAATCATTAATCATCATTTTTAAATGAATTAAATTCCACATAATTCCTTAATCATTAATATATATTTATCATTAAATATTAATGAAAATCATAACATAATATTATAATATAATTATAATATCACAAAGTATTTTAATACCTTAAAATCATATTTATATGATTTTTAAATAGTTAAATCCATTATCCGATAATTGATATTAATAATAAGATATTAATATTTTCATGCCAAAATATCAAAAGTTATATTTTATAACTTAAAATATTTTATAATACTTAAATCATTTTTATATGATTTTTAAAGCATTAATTCTATTTTTCCATAATTATTTAATATATTTATTAAATAAACTAATTACCATTAATAATAAATTATTAATGAATTTTATCACAAAATATCAAAAGTCATTGAAAATAACTTAAAATATTTTCTAATATCACAATATAATTTTTCATGATTTTTCATGAATTAAAATCATTTTTAAATAATTTATTTAATATTATAATTAAATAAATAAATACCTTTTATATTTCAAAATATTAAATATTTACTGAAATATACTCAAAATAATAAAAACTAATTTTGAACTTTAAAATAATTTTTCATAATTTATTATGTATTTATAATAATTAAAATCATTTTTATCTATTTATTTAATTAATTAAATCATTTCCTAATTAAATCTGTCACTAAAAGTGGCCTATAGCGACGAGCAACTGCCGCTATAGGTGTTCTTAACCATTTTCCGAAATCATGTCGAGGTAGAGGGCTTGGTTTGACCATCATTAAGTTCTTAATCATAAGGTTTAAAGCGTTATAATATAATAGGATTTTAGTATTGATGTAATACTGTAATATTCATCAAGTTTAGTAGCCAAAACATATAAAATCGGCAAGATCTAAGCCTTTGAAGTTCATGTCAGACACTGTTTTTAACTTTTTGGGTTTTCCAGATTTGAGGTACCTACTTTGAGCTCTTCAATCTTAGCATTCTAGGCTTTCATAATGTGTTTTAATTGTTCACATATATAGTAAAGATGTCAAATAGCAACTCTAAATCATCAGATCATCAAATTAACATCACATGTGTAAGATCTAGCCGGGTCCAAACTTGTCATCGAAACATGTTCTTGATGAATTACGGTTTTCCGAAATTTGGCAAATCGAGACATCGAGCCATTTTGACCAAAGAATAGTTTTGATTCTATAATAGATATAGGTGTTATACCGACTTTTATTAGTAGATCACATACACGACTACAACATAACAACAACAACAACATAGACTAAACACCAAAACACATGAAGATCTCAACGCGCTAAAAAAGCTTGTCGGCGAAATGGGCAAATCAAAAATTTATCGATTCCAGATTTCATGGTTGGTCAACGGTTTTATTTTATTACTTTCAATCTACACATGTTATGGACTTGAGTCAAGTTGGAAATCAAATACCACATAACATACGACAAGTATAAACTCTTAAAACACCAAAACAATTAATGAGAGCGGATTTATGAGGTCCGACATTTGGTATCGTCGTGACTCTAATTTTCCAGATTTCCAGATTTGAGATATCTTTAAATTCGTGCATCTAGATGTTATAGATCCTTGATCTAACAACCCAGATCACTTATTAACACCCTAATACACAACTTTAAACAACCAATTACAACAAATAACCTCAGATCATAAAATTTCTAAATTTTGGGGTTTTATACCTTTCAAGCTTGATCTTTGATTTCTGTCTTTTGATTCTGTTCTTGTGAAGCTAATATCTGATCATGGCTCATCTAACCACTCACTCTTACTCTACATTTCGGATTTTTAGAGAGAAATGCTTTGGCTAAAATGAGAAATAAAATAGCCATTTCTCTTTCTTTAAATCTATATAATTAATATGATACAATGTATATAGATGCTAAAGTTCAATATTCTTTGGACAAGAAGTCACATGCTAGGTCAGAATTATTCCCCAACTCAATTATTTGCTAGATTTGCAAGATTTGCTTCCAATAATTCACATATAAGACAAAAGAGTAAAATGGTAATTTCCATACCAATAATTGATTACTATCTTTAATAATGCACAAGGATATTTTAGACTTCTCACTTTCATTATTAAGGGCATTTTAGACATTGGCCACAACCCTTAGGGTTTAGGGTTTAACACTTTAGATTTTAGCAATTAAAATTCTATAACTGTACATTAGGGTTCCTGACAGAGCAATTAGGGTTTTTAACTGTAAAATTAGGGTTTTCTAAATTATTAGAAAATTTAATTTAATCATTAGGGTTATCCCTAATTAGGTTTGTAATTAAAAATATAAACCTTATATATTACATTTAAATTCCCAAATTAGGATTATAATGTCCGAATTAGGGTTTTAAATCCCCAAAATAGAAATTAGGGTTTCCAGAACCGATTTCTAGGGTTTTTTATTAGACGTTAGGATTTTCTAACTGAACGCTGACGTTCCTAATATATACTTAGGGTTTGACACTGATAAAATTTATCTGGTCAATCCTTGACCCTTAACCACATACTGTACACATAAATAACCATATTCACATAACATATTCACGTATAGACTTAATCCTGAATAATTCACCTAATTCCTTCACAGAATTTTGAAATCCACAAAATTCCATCTCAAAAAACGTCAAACGCATACACTAATTTTTTGTCTAGGTCTATTATTTGACCTTAAATAAATCAAATTCAAATTTTAAAAATTTTCTAAATTTGGTTTGTCACATGTTGACTGGTGGAGACAACACTACGATCTTGAAGAGTTTTGATTGTATCTTCAATAGAGAACACCTCTTCCTTCTCTTGTGTAGTGCCTCAATACTTTTGTTTGCCTCAACAGCTCTCATATACTGATGGCTTGACTTCTTTATTCCGACCCCTTCTGAATAGCAAGACACTTCAGATTTGTGGCGTGTCCAGCTCGCTTTTTCCTTGTGATCTCCCGTTCACTTATAATCAATGGACTGACCCAATGCTTAATCACTTTAGCCTTGTTCTTCTGAAGCTGACCAATATCTCTTTGTGCACTCCATCAGTTCTTTCTTTGTTAGGCAAACACTACAATCCTGGATACTTCCAAGATCGTTGTTCTCTTATCACATGATATCTACTGCATCTGCTGACTTTCCTTAGTCAGATACTGAAGTCTTCATTTGATCATCTTGTGGAAGAATTCGTCTCGAATGGCTTCACAACTCAATCTGGATGCTGATTGGGTTGGTGCTTAGATCTTCTGTAAGCTTGCATGCCATTCGTTAAGTGCTCTCTAGTTTTCTTTAGGTGAGATATATCTTTGCAGTGCCAACCAGAGGCTTCACACCTTTGGATATTCTGCGTTGACATTTTGAGCACATGTAACATTCCAGAATTTTAATTATAATATTAAATATTTATTGAATTATATAAATATTTAGTGAATATGTTTATAGTGGAATAAATATTTGTTTAATTGATTTGATTTGATTTTATTAATTATTTGTTAAATAAATAATTGATGAATTAAGGAAATTAGTATTATATTGATATTTCAATTTAATGGTTAATTATTTGTATTGAGTTATGTGATTAAATGATTAATTTAATTAATTTTTATGTGAATTATTTAAATTAAATATGAAAGCTCGACTAAATAAAGTGTGACACATAACTATATTATAATTAGTTATAAAAATATATTAAAGTAGTTTAATTTAGTTTTATCCAAACAAGGTTCAAGGAGATTAAGTGTTTAATTTTAAATGGTTTTTGCCAAACAAGGCCCTATGGCTTTTTGAATTCTTTAAATTTTAAATTTATATAAATTAATAGAATAAAATAAATTAAAATAATAAATAAAATATATTTATATTATATAAGTTAGTAACTGATTTTGCAATTAGTAGTGTTATTAAGGGTTATCAGTTTTATTCTTGCGCTTGAATATCAATTTTTTTTTATTACGCATTCTATTTTCCAAGCTTGAGAGTTCAGAAAGTTGAGAGAGAAGTTGTGAGGGAATTGAGATAGTCTTAAGAATTTTCACAAAGAAATTCCAAAGATTAGCAAATGATTGAATTAGAAATTGAAGGTATGTTCACAACCTTAGTGTTATATATATATATATATATATATATATATATATATATATATATATATGTGTGTGTGTGTGTGTGTGTGTGTGTGTGTGTGTGTGTATGAGCTTCACTACAAACTTTATATAATCAGAAATTGCAAATTGTTGAATTGTTGTTATACTGATTGGATTACTTATGATTATATGAGTATATAGTGATTAGAAGTTGTGCTTAAACGAGAAATTCATGCTAATTTTGGATATCAGTAGAAATTTTGTCAGTATATATATGTTTTCATATGTATCTATGAAAGTATCAATTATAATGGCCAATTTGTATGTGAAAGTATAAATTGAAGCTTGTATATGTTATTTCATTGAGATACGAACATAACGTAATTTGAATGAGATGATTTGATTATGTATTGAATTCACAGTGATGATTTTTAGGATGAATGTCAAGAAAATTGAGTTTTTATGAAAAATATGAAAATTAATAAATTAAAATAGTTTTAGTTGTTGATAAATTGTGCTAAGTGGTTGTAAATGTTAGCAAACATGTTTATGTTAGTTGTATATTTATTTTACGTGTTGATATTACTGTCTATTGGGTGAAATTGGTGTTAGTTGGGCTAAAAAGCGGCTGCTTTGTTCATGTCGCGTGGTAATGCTCGTTCAGGTAATGCCAAGAAAGGCTATCGCTAAGGAAGAAAAAAACAATACAATTGTGGGTCCCAAGCCTTTGTATGGCGCAAATTGTGCCATACCACAGTTTTTGAGATTCTGCTTCATTGTTTTTGCAGATTTAGGAAAGCATCATAACATGGTCTGAAATTATGTTAGCATGTTAAATGGGTAATGTTAAGGTTAACATAACATAGTGAATTGTGGTTAGTAAGTTCAAAGTTACAAAAATGATTAGTAAATCGAGAACGCATTATGTGATTACTTAGTTTACACAATGAACGTTAGATAAGTGTTGCGAAGTAAAACACTTGGAATTTTCTGAAATGTAAAGGGTAATGAAAGAATTGTGCTTAAATGATAAGTTTGGTTAGAAATGTACATGTTATGGTATATTAGCATATTTAATAGGTATTGTGGTTCTAAACCTATGTGTAGGTGAACGTGAGTTTGATATTATAGCTTACGCTCGAGGTAAGTTTTCTAAACCTATCTTTTTACATTGAGCAAGTTTCTAAACCTCTCTTTTTAAATTGTGCAAGTTTTCTAATTTCACTTTTACAATTGAACAAGCTTTCTAACTCTACACTTTTGTGGAGCTAGTTTAATTATTGTCATGCAAGTTTACTTCCAACTGTAATTTCGCAAGTTCTCGTATCTAGTTTGTTCATGATGATGCAGGTTCTCTAAACCTTGGTTTTACGTTACGCAAGTTATTCTTGTACTTAATTTGTCAAATAGCATGCAAGTTCATTTAATCCAATATACGGTTATTGAATAGTTGTTATAATTCAAAGTGTTATTCGTTATGCATGCTTAGTAACCAATTCTAAAACTTTAACCTTAGCTTAGTGTTGTTCAAAGCAAGGTATGTAAATTATTCAATACTTATGATATTAGATTATTCCTAAAGCATTAACTTAGAATGCAATGTTTATTCAGTTATGATTATTCTATAACATAGTATTGTTACCTTTTATTCAACTAATCCTTAGTTGATGTTCGTTGAATTCCAAATTACCCTGAAATGTATCCAAACCAAACTTACTTTGGTACAGACTTGTAATCTAAATACTGAGATGAACAACCCTATTATTAGGGGTTTACGCTTAGCATTGAAATGGTTGTGCACAATACATTGTACGAAGGATTGATCCCCCTAAGTACGTGGAGTCCTTATAGTCATATGACTGTTAAAGTTAAAGTTGAAAGATTACTTATAACTGTGGACATGGTTCGTGGTCATTAGACCCTCAGTAGTAAATGTTGTAATGTTAATAAAACATATCATTTAGTTATATTAAGCCTATTATTTGGCAAATGTTGTAATGTTAATAGAACATATCATTCAGTTCTATTGAGCCTATTATCTGGCAAATGTTGTAAAGTTATTTATTCTTATTTCAAGTGAGCTTTGTTTGCTCACTCTTGCATATTTATACAGTTGTTGCAGCTATGGTTGAGAAGGTAAATAAGCCTACAACTAGCAAAGGAAAAGGAAAAATGTACAAGTGATGAAGACTTGTAATTTTGTTTTATCGTTATGATGATATACTTTTAATAATGATGTGATGTAAATATTTAATTTCCGCATTTGAATGATTGTAATTAAAGGTTAGATAACTTGGGAGATAATTTTATTAACGTAATTATGTATGGGCAGGTTTTGTTATTCAATTATATTATGATTGGGTAGTTAGATATGAATGTTTTGATTAAGTGAACACCGAATCTTGAGGTAATGAAGTACCGGGATTTGGGGGTGTCATAACACATTTGTTGAGGTCTTAGTTCTGAATTCTACGATTCAGCTTCGGCTGTAGAGACACTACGACTCCGAGATTAGATCTTGACACTCTACAATTTTTGTCATTGTGCTTGTTGTCTTCATCTGATCTTGCTCGACTATGATCTTTGTATTCAATCAGTAGACTCTACGATTTTGAGTGTAGTCTATGATTCTTGACTTAGCTTACGCAGATGCTTGGTCGGCTTGTAGGCAGGCTGTCTCTACGATTCTGAACATGACTTCCTCAGCAGACTACGACCCTGAGGAAGTCCTCGACACATTACGATCCTTCCTCGTCCCTCCTGACAGTCTACGAACTCCAAGATCTACTATCTTACAGACTACGATTCTGCCTCGATAGCTCTCGATTTTTCCTTAACTCTCTTGGCAGACTACGATTTCTGGTGCAGTGCTCGATGATCAGACAATCCTATCAATTACATCATAAGATCAACCTAACATGCTTGATCTTTCTATATTTATAGTCCTTGTAAATCATTTATTTTTAAGGACTTTACAAAGCTGTTTTGCTTATGTAGGATCAACCTAACACATTTGATCAATTCATTCTAAGTCCTTGTACATATATTTCTATTATCTATTAAAGGACTTTACATCTTTTCTTAATGCAAGCATACTTGCATATTCATTCATATATATATATATATATATATATATCATAATCAAATCATATATAAATAGAAATATCATTCACATGCTTATTCATGACAATCTCCCCCTATTTGATTATAACAAAAACAATACATGCATATGCATGTTATGAATGAATCTTATATGCAGTGAGCAGCTGTATTTCTAAAATAGATAATCATGAATGTCATTTATAATGATGTGGAATTTAATTCACTGATATTTTACATCCTGGATCCAGAACATACCTAACTAGTTAGAGATGTACCTCTTTGGCTTCATGTATGTTTCTAGGATATTTGTTGATAAGTTAATCATCTGTTTGATTTTCTTGCTCCTTCTCCTCCTGGGACGATGACTTTCTATCTTTGCTTTTCTCCCCTTTAGACTCATGATCTTCTTTCATAATTTGCTCCACCTCAAACTCTGCGGTCATATGATCATCATCTTCTGGCTCCCCCTCAAATGATGACTCAGCTTCTTCTTGTGCTGTCTTCTTTGACTTCTTTTTTTCTTTCCTTTTGCTCTCCTTACCCTTTCTTGAATGCCTCTTGCTCTTCCTTTTGATCTTCCTCTTTTTCTCCCCCTTTTTGTCATTAATCACTTGGGAGAGCTTCTCCTTGTTGGACATTAGTTGTTCCATCAGGTAGGAGGAGTTAACAACTTCAAACTTGAGTTCCTGTTGGCTTAGCTCAAGTTGCACTGAGAAAGACTGATTCTTGTTGTCAATCTTATCAGATAGGACTTGGAGTTATTCTTCATTTGCCTTCTGCGCTCGTAGTGCATCTGCTTTCTGATCATGTATGGCCTTCAGATAGATGTGATCTCTCTCTTTGATTTTGAGAGATACATCAGCCATAGTAACTTGCAGTCTGTTCTAAACTGAATTATCTCCTGTTGCTGTCAAAGATATCTTCTTGTCCAGCTGATCAGAATTCTTCAATAGCCCATGCTTCATACAAATTTGGTCATCTGGTTGGGCAGCCTCTGGTTGAGCATCAGATTGGACTCTACGATTTTCATCCTTGGATAGATTTTTGAAAGCTTTGAGAATCTAAAAAATTGTTGAGTACCAATCGCCATTAGATGATGAAGGAATGTCGGGCAACAGTGCTTCAGCAGATGGGGGCTTCTTAATTTGGGTTTGAACACCATCAGTGGTAGAGTGAACAGGCTCTACGATTATCCCTTTGGTCATACTCCTTCTGCCTTCAGAGTCCACTCTACGATCATAGGAGATATAATGGTTGCCAACATGTCTGTAGACTTTGTAGTGAGGCTGGTCTTTTATCATCATTGTAGCAAAACTCTTCACCCTTGGGAAGTTTTGTGCCACCAGCTCCATGCTTGGAAAATGTGAGTAACATCAGCTGAAGTAGCTTCCATCTCTTTCAGTATGTGCCTTTAGCCATGACTTCCATTGAAAGAACCATCTCATCAGCATATCATCAGGATTGTAGAGGATAGTTGTGCAGTATAGCTCCATATTGTTCCAGTTTTTGAACACATCATGTGCAGTCATCATTACAACCTTGAGCTATTCATTTCCATATTTTTCCCATCTTTCTGATGGGAGTTTTTCTGGTTCATCAAAAACTTCTACCACTATTCTTCTACTGAATCTTACAGGAGAGAGGACTGGATAGTCTGCTGGTTCCTCTGATTCCTGATGTGCAGAATCAGAATCTTTCTTCCTTTCCTCTTTTTCATAGCTTAAAAGATTCTGATCATTTCCATCAATGGATCTTTCTTGCTACATTTCATTTCCAGAACGTTCTTCAGCAAGATCTTTCTCTGATTCATCTTCTTCATCACTGGTCCCATCTTTAGCACTTTCTTCCTGTGATACAAACTCATCATCACTTAAGTCAATGACAGCATTGGAGTGATCATTTTTCTTTTTGGAAGCAAATTGAGCAAGTAATCTGTAGCTCTTCCTTCTTCTTGGAGGTTAAGCTATGGGAGAGTCAGACTCTTCTTCCTCTTCAGACTCTAAAGCCTTTGGATCATCAGACGAACTTCCTTGAAATTCAGCCTTGTCAGGGGCAGGCTCTTCTTCTTTGGACTCATCACCTTTTGAGCCATCATGTGGGCTTTCAGGATTTGAAGGGGCATGCTCTTCTTCTTCAGAAACAACATCATTTGACCCATCATCTGGACTTGTTGGAGCATTTGCATTTAGGGATGGAATTGGGTCAGCTTGTATCATTTCTTCATCATCAGAGTGAATGCTCTGATAGTTAGCCACATGGCTTGTGCATTCTTCTTCATCAGTAGATTCTGCATTTTCTTCCATTAATCCAGCTTCACCTTCATTGCTGGATTTGGTATGTGGGGACTCAGCCTTGAGACTATCAGTTTCCTTCTCTTCTTCTGACTCTACCTCCTCTTCTTTGTTTGATGGGCTTGCTTGGGAAGCTGAGGTTGGTTTGTTTACCATTTTAGCTTTCTTGCTTGATGGCCCTTGAAGCAGTTTGTTACTTCTTCTCTTGGTGGTTTCTGCAATCAGGACTTTTTCTTCTTCATCCTTGTCTTCAGTTGATAGACTTCTTGGTGGAGCCTCAATTTTCCTCACACCTTTGGATTTCTTTCTAGCTGGTGTGGTTGATGCTGGTTCAAAGTCATCAGACTTAGAGCTTTCTACCTCTTTTGCCTTCCTTTTCTTTGTAGAGGCCTTGCTGCTGCTCCCAGTTGTCAGTCTTCTATTTTCCTTGGGGTTTTTCTTCCAATTCACAAATAGTTGTGGAGACATTACTTTGTGAACATTCAAAGGTTCTCCCTCATCATCCTTGATTCTGCCTCCTTGCTTCTTCTTTATCACAATGCTCATTAGTCTTCCATAAAACACTTTTGTAAGTGGTTTTTCATGAGACTTCTTCAATTCAGCCTTTTCTACCCATTTGGATATTTTCAACTGTTGATCAAGCACTATGTCGTATGCAGTGTCCTTGCATTGTATGTATTTCCCACTATTTCAGCAAGGAACTCAAATTCCTCTGGAAACTCCTTTTTCTTCATATCCTTTAGATTGGGATTTCTTTGGTACCCCATAATCTCCTTTGCTTGCTCAGTGTTGATCTCATCAAGGTTTCTCAGTCCTAGGTCAGGGAAACCTAAGCATTGATTACTATCAGATGATTTAAGCTTAAGAGATTGACCTTTAACCTTGGTTGAAAGGGTTCCGGCATTTATGAATGCATTTGAGTAGAATTCCTTAACCAGTTCAGTATATACTTGAGTGTTAGCCTCAAGACATTTTGAGAATCCATCTTTCTTCACAAGTTCGAGAATGTCTCTGAACTTCTTTTCAGATTTTTCAAACGACTTGGTTCCGAGCTGAATGCTAGTGATTACTTGCCAATCTTCTATTAGAATAGTTTGAGGAATATGGGTATTTGATTTAGAGGAGTTTATGATAGATGGCTGATTGTGATTTGGGCGAGGCTCGGAGGGTTAACCGATATTGGCTTTTGAGAGG